>JAJMFV010000273.1:0-201583 GCA_030568425.1 Ambrosiozyma llanquihuensis | reverse complement strand
ACAACAGTTAAAAGCCTTTCAGTGATCATGAATTTGATAGGCGAATTGTCGCCCAAATATGCAATCGCTTTCTCATCTTCTAACTCACTTAGAGCCTTGGAGTACACGTCTTGAGACATTGTTGAGAACAGCTTTTTGGCTTGTTCAGAACTAAATTTCTGTGTACTCGTAGCAAACAAAGATTTCAACTTAGATCTTGCAACTTCAATGTCGGTAGGCTTATTCACATTCTCTAGAGCCTGCTCCTCTTCATCGTATGTAATAGGATACGCAAAGTTCTTCTTACATAGCTGATCCTCCCTTTCGATGACAGAAACCCAGTCTCTGAAAGTGTCATTTCCTCTAGGCCTATGGCTAGGCTCGAAAACATGGTCTTTGAAATTTTCATCGTAGTTCTTATAGAGTTGATTATCAGACTCTTTTAAGAATATGTTGATGTCCACAGACTTCCATATATCCACCATAAATCTTAAGTTAGGCTCAACTAGGTCCTCAGCTGTAACGTCACCATTTTCAATTGCATTGAGTAAAATCTTTTCCCAATTCTTTTTCGATCTTTCCAGAGCCCTGAATCCGATGCTCTTTCTATGCTTAGGCCAAGCACGCTTTATTGTTTCAGCTTTATATTTCCCATCAAACATGTCAGTAACTTTAAACCAATCAATACTAGAAGCATTGTTCAGAGATTGTGAAATCACGATAACCCGCACCAATAACATGATATCTTTGTTCTGTATCTTGAAGTTGGTACGCTGTCTTCTAGCTCCTGGGGTAGCAAGGGGCACTTTGTTCTTGGCACGGAACTTCTTACGCCTTTTGCTATCCATAATCCGTCCAAGAATATCATCCTTGGCTACACGCTTTCTTCCATTTCGTCTTGCACTATCAGCTGGTTCGCCATCACCGAATTCTAATTTAACCTGATGATGATTTGCCTTTGCCAAACGATCTTGCACCCTTTTAGATGCTGCTTGAAGTTGAGCAGCAGATTTTGTTTCCTTTGGTTTGCTGCTAGGAAGTGGAGGAATTCTGAAGAAATGAACTTCTCTGAAATCGACGGTGGCACGCGTATCGGTAGGCGGAGCGGTATTGAAATTTGACCGACTCGCAAAATTATAATATTCTTGCTCAATTGCCCGGATGTCAGCATCTGTAGGTGGGTACTTGGTAGACTTCAAAATAGTAGTCTCTCTTGTCACTAGTTCGGATTGGAATCGTTCAAGCAACATGCTACCCTCAGAAACAAATTTTTTGGCGTCATTCAAAATGGTTTTTCTGTCGATTTGATAGTTCACTTTGAGGGAATCGGAAAATCTCTTCTGAAACCGGGCATTTACAAATGTACAACGCTGACTATTAACGTATTCCAACAAAGCGTCACGTCTCTTCTTCGGCCCGAAATCGATTTCGATCTTTTTTGCGACGGTTTCTTTTTCGTCAGTTCCCTTACCTTCAAGTTCATCCCCAGTATTCATATCTTTAACAGCAGCATTGATATCGCGCACAATTTGGTCTATTTGAACAGTTTCGTCGTGTCCCAGGGCTTGGTCTGAAGGGGTTGTCAGATTTTGTAGCTGGTCAAAATTAGGAGCAATCAATTCCAACGAAGTTTCAGGATGAGGTTCGTATAAAGAGGTATTTGCTTGAGGCACAATTCGGTCCTTTAGTTCTGAGACCCTAGGTTTTTCAGCAACCACCACCTCGTAAACACCATCTGAAGAAGTCAACTTTGAGACCCCATAGTTTTCATCGCAGTATTTAGCGAGTTCTCTCGAGCGTGGATGTGGTCTGAACCAAACAATGTTTCTTCCGTCAGCAAAAGTTATCAATTTGAGTCTTGAAGGAGTATTCTCATATGCAATCTTCGCAGAGTACTGAAATAACGACCGACCGATATCACTATCCACAGCACTTGATAGTATAAGTTCAGTATGTTCTTCATTCTTGACGGCAGCATACTCCTTTGATGTGAGTA
This sequence comes from Ambrosiozyma llanquihuensis, assembly GCA_030568425.1. NCBI lineage: Eukaryota > Fungi > Ascomycota > Pichiomycetes > Pichiales > Pichiaceae > Ambrosiozyma > Ambrosiozyma llanquihuensis. The sequence continues at coordinate 199,608 of JAJMFV010000273.1, read as the reverse complement.
ATTTGTATGTTCTCACCTTACCTTCCATACTCTCAATTCTTACAACTGATTTTCCGCGTGTTGGACCACTATTGGTAGTTATCGATGTTAGCATGAATGCAAAAACTCTACCGCCTGCCATTCCATATAATTTCTTTTCCAAGTCCCCTTGTGCGATCATAGGATTTGCTTCAATAGCATCGTATATCTGGTTGTGAAGAGGAAAAAAGAGATTGTACAATACACCACTCGTAGTGTCTGTTTTTATCAAAGTTTTGATCTCGTTGAAATCCCCAGCATCAACTTTAGAATCATCATCAGTATCAACCGATTTCAACATTTCGGTCAAGGTTGCACCTTGTGGAAGCTCTTTCAACATTTTAAGACCTAGATATCTTCTTGAGGTCTCGCTGTTGACGATTAGAACATATTCTATTAGCCCATGATGCATAAGTCGTCTCACTAGAGTATTGACTCGTCTTCCTTGATTTCCACCTTCAGCAAGGTCCAATTCCTTTCTCAAATCCTTGTAGCCCCTTATATTACCGGGAGATTTCTCCAAACAGGACATGATGCTAACAGCCATATCATACGCCGCGAGACAGGGGATTTGCTTGAAACCCGAAAGATATTTAGTATGAACAGTGATAAATGTCCTGAAACCGCTCACATAAAGGAATCTCTTGATCAATCCAAGGTTTTCTAGTGTTTTCAATCTGGTGGTCAAACTTCTATTATCCTGACCTGATTGTTCTGTCAATTGAGGCGATGTAACACCATTCTCTCTAGATTTTGCGACGATTTTCAATAATTGATAAGGAAATTTACCCAACTTGTTATTTGAAACACTGGAGCCTGTTAGATATATCGATTGCCTATTTTCATCAGCTTTCAACCTAATATTATCTTCTCCGTATTGTTCAATTAGCTTGGTATAGCTTTGAAATTCTATTTTGCTGATTGCTTCCAGTTTGGCCTGACTGGCTTTGCCATTCGATGTCGATTGTAAGGTTCTAAAAATAAGGAAGTCATCTTGCTTATATAACCACTTCCATGTTAATTTTTTGGTGAATTCAGATAACGAGTCATGTTCCGTTCTAAGCTGTACAATTGTCCATAGATCGGATAGAGTGATTCCATATTCATCAGCCACGCAAAGTTCTTCAATAATGAACTGCACAATCTCGTCAGGTGCATAAACCACCATTATATCAAAAAGACCAAATGTACTAATTTGAATGTGGGCAAATCAATGATGGTGAAGACGCCAAAATCAATTTCGATATCGGGCATTATTTACTTATTTATTTATTCTATCTACGTGAGCCGAATCTCAGCTTCAAAACTGCGGTCTGCGCGGGGATATGGTGTACGGATGCGTACAGACTCTATTAAATTATTACACAGCTATAGACAAAGACATTAGAAGGACCCTTTTTGCAACCAGAACTCTCTTTTCTTGGACTTGTCGAGATTCGAAGGACTGGATTTCTTTATAGCCTCAGCAGGATCATAATCACTGTCGTCATCTTCGAAATCGCTAGCGTGATTATTCACTCTGGAATAGGCACTTCCTGTACTTTTCAAAGATTTGGGTTTCGTTTCACCTTCATCATCTTCATTGTCATTGAAACCCATCAAATCTTCCACCTTCTTACTGGAGCTAGACTTCGAAGGTTTGGCATCCTGTGACTTTTCATAGGCAGCTAGCATTTCTTCTGCTTCAGAGTCACTTGTTGTATCGGAACCTAAGGTATAATCGTAGTCTTCCGGGTTTATACCGGCTTTTTCGCTAGGTAGTGGTGGCAACCCATTGCTTGGCTTTGATTTACCACTAGCAACATCATATGCATGATTGGACACCTGGTCTCTTGCATCTTCAAAATCTCTCAGAGCTCCTTTGAATCTGATTATGTCACCCAATATTGATTGGCCTAGCCTTTGCTTATAGGTGGCATTGTTCATATCATAACATTTATTAGCTAACAATTCAAAAGCACCACCAAAAGATCTCTTGATGTCTCTTAGATTGAAAGTACCTCTTGAAATATTGTTGGACGAGTCGTGAGGATCCTGAACTGCTAATGCGAAAGGATTCCGACTTTGCATTTCGGAATTGTTATATTTTGAAACATACATTGGTTCACCATTTTCTTTAAAAGCCAGTGCAACTTGATCATAACCAAAATTGTAACCGTAGAGCTCAAAAAATTCAATTAACAAGACACCCAAATTCTCTAGTGGATCTATTGATTTCGTGACTATTCTAGGATGTAATCTCAAGAATGAGTAGACGAGACAAATGGTGGCAAAACCTCCTAAACCACCAATATGGACAATGTTTAGTTTTCTGACGGACAAGAATTGTTTGACGATAAGTACAAGCTCCCTCAAACCAGGAGTGGATTTGATCCACGAGATAATAAGCTCAGCAGCTCTGATACCATTCGTTCTTTCGAAAGATATATCAATGTGAATTTTTGTTTCAGGATCAACAAATTTGATGATAGGAACTTTTGCTTTAGCAATGGTCTCAATGTTAATGGCCAACTTTCTGGATCTCAAGTAAGACGACAGCTGATATAATGAAGACTTGTTATCGTACTTCGAGTTTCTAGCTTTGGAAACAACAACCATATCTATGTCCGACCCAGGGAGATACAAATCGGTAGCATATGAACCGAAACAATGCAATTCTGAATCCGGCCACAATGATGTAATATGTTTTCTCAATCTTTGCACGGTTTCATTTCTTGCTTCAATCTCTTTTGCAGAAGGAGAAATATAGTTTGCAAAGTCCTTGATTTCCATGGTAAGCCAGTCTGAAATTTCAATTTGTTTCGAGTGGTCACCGTTTCTAATCCATGGATATTTGAGATTAGTGTCACCTGCTTTGTGTGTGGTGGACTTGGTATGGTAGGTGCCCTCATCATTACTCAGATATTCGTTATCGTCGTCAAAGTTATCGTAATCGAAACTTCCATCAGAATCCCCTTCATCAGCCTCATCTTCTTGCTCGTCATCATCAAATCCAATGAAATCATCATTATCCTTCAAACCATTGTGGGCAACTTCGTTTTTATCATCCTCTTCCTCGTCATCATCAAGGGAGATCACTATATCACCATCGGAGTTATCATTACTATGTTTATCCTCTTCTTCTTCTTCATCATCATCATCTGAATCTAAAAGTATTGGTTCATTAGATGAGCGCTTTGATCTCTTTTTATTTCCGGAATCATAATCAGAGTCAAGTTCCAAGTCTGATGTAGCATCGGAAACTAGGAAGACCTCGCTATCATCAGATATATCTTCCAATGCTCCAAATGAGTTTCCTCGCTTCAATGGTATCTGCGAGGCCTCCTCTAAAGATTGATTGTGTTTCTTCTTCTGACTTCTTGCTTTCTTACCATTAAGTTTTGGTTTAGGTTTCATTTTGAATTTATGACTTTCTTGTTGAGATGAAGAAGCATTGCTTTTATTGTTGTTCTTGGATTTGTAACCCTTGTATGGCTTCCCTGCTGAAGATGGCTTGGTCTTCTTGGGGTTAACTGTGGGGCTTGTTTGCTTTTTTGCCATCTTGGTTTAACACTGAATACACTCTCTATAATATCGAGATTCCGCCAATTTTTCACAGCTCTTCTGACACAATAGTGCCTTAATCTCTCTCCGGAAGTGGATCTCTTGTAGCCAAAAAAAAGCTGATTGAAGAAAACTTCTTTCCACGGCGGTGCAACAACGTTCAACGATGGTGCAAGGGTGTCACTCTCTGATTACTTTTGCCACTCAGAGCGAGTTGGTGTACGAACAGTGTTGAGATTGGCTTGAGAGAGAACCAAATAGGGGCAACTGGAAACAACTCCAAGAGCATCAAAGCATAGAATTTGATAGATACTTCCATATACTTAACTTATAAACATGGCTGATAGATATTCCTTCTCATTGACCACTTTCTCCCCAAGGTACGTGCTTTTTAACCTTTTACTAATTTTCATTGCCATGGATTCGAGATATACTAACTAACATAACTTTTACATTTCCTCAGTGGTAAACTAAAACAAATTGAACATGCATTGGCAGCCGTTAAACAAGGTACTACATCTTTGGGTATAAAGGCCACCAATGGTATTGTCTTGGCCACAGAGAAGAAATCATCCTCAATTTTGATCAACTCTGAATTTCTTGAAAAGACAGTTAAAATAACACCAGATATTGGAATGACATATGCAGGTATGGGACCCGATTTCAGAGTTTTAACCGACAAATCTAGAAAAGTTGCACATACACATTACAAGAGAATCTACAATGAGAACCCTCCAACCAAAATCTTGGTTAGTGACGTTGCAAAGATAATGCAAGAGGCCACCCAGAGTGCTGGTGTTAGACCATACGGTGTTTCTTTATTGATAGGTGGACACGATGAGAATAATGGATTTATGTTATATCAAGTTGATCCTTCAGGATCATACTTTCCATGGAAGGCAACTGCTATAGGTAAAGGCTCCAACGCTGCAAAGACCTTTTTGGAAAAGAGATGGAACGAGGAATTAGAACTAGAAGACGCCATACATATTGCCTTATTAACTCTTAAGGAGTCAATTGAAGGGGATATGAATGGAGACACTGTTGAGATTTGTGTTATTGGTAGCGAAAATGATGATCTCTTGGGTTTTGAAGGTGCTGAAGGTGTGAGTGGACCAAGATTTAGAAAGCTATCACCAAACGAGATCAATGACAGATTGGATGCTCTATAGATGTGTAGCGGGTTAGATTAAGTATATTCTATTTTCTATCTTCTGTATATTGTTATATTGTCTGTTATCATTTTTATCTCTTGGGCTCTTAGTCGTAATAGATCTCTGACTGCACTGAAATGGTGCTGTGGAGCAAAACAAATTCCGCGGTACAAGCAAGTTGGAGACTGTGGACCTGCCCCACGTCCATCGCCAGAGCACTAGGCTGCAATAGCGTTAGAGACATGTTTGATTTATCAGTTTTGATGTAGTCTATCATCATCGAATTGGTGATCTGGATCATGCTTGGATTTTCCTATATGGTACTTTGAGGAGATGGTACTCTCTGATCTGAAACAGAGCTGTGGCATCTGCCAATTCCGTATAAAACGTGCCCAATCCCATGTGGTGGAGGGGCACTGCAATTTTTTACTCCCTGTCTGGCTCGTCCAACGGATCACCAACAATCTTTGGAACAGTAACCTTTCTTTCCCTATTATTCTTATTTAGTTGCACCACATAGCTCTACATTCTGCTAAGCTGATCTCCAACTATTGGAAATATAGATTAAAATAGACTCGTTAGAAATGACCACTAGTTTACCTCACGAATTCAACGAACCAGTCACCCTTGCAATCATCGGGGGTACTGGTTTATATAAATTAGATTCCTTGGTTCCTGTTGCAAAACTGACCGTTTCAACACCATGGGGCTTCCCATCCTCACCAATCACCATTTCAAGAACCCAGTCAGGTTTCCCAATTGCTTTCTTGTCCAGACACGGCCCTAACCATGAGTTTTTACCGTCCGATGTTCCAAACCAAGCAAACATCGCAGCTTTGAAGAAGCTAGGTGTCAAGGCAATCGTTGCATTCAGTGCTGTCGGTTCATTACAACAGCATATCAAGCCACGTGACTTTGTTGTTCCAAATCAAGTTATCGATAGAACTAAGGGTATCAGAAAGTCAACCTTCTTTGAAAAAGGTTTCGTGGCCCATGCTGGTTTTGGTGAACCTTTTGACTTGAAACTGGGAAAAGTTATCGGTGACGCATGTGCCAATGTCTTACAAGGTGAAAATGCCCTGCTTCACACTAGAGAGACCGAAAAGGATGATTTAGTTGTTATCTGTATGGAAGGTCCTGCATTTTCAACCAGAGCAGAATCAAGATTATACAGATCTTGGGGTGGTTCAGTCATCAACATGTCCTGTGTTCCTGAATCAAAGTTAGCCAAGGAGGCTGAAATTTCATACCAAATGATCTGTATGTCTACAGATTACGATGCATGGAATGAATCAGAGGAACCAGTCACTGTTGAAACCGTTGTTGGTAATCTAACTGCAAACGGTGCTAACGCTCATATTGTTGCGGAAAAACTAATTGAAGTTTTAGAACCAAAGTTGAAATCTGGTGAGATCGGTAATGACTTGACCCATTCTATGAAGTTTTCTGTCAGTACCAAAGAAGGCTCCAGAGATCAGGCTTTGTTGGAAAAGATGCACTTCTTATTCCCTGGTTACTGGCCTTTGTGAGATCTCAATTGAGACCAGATTTCCACCTCCTTAGTCCCTCTGGGTATATCTTCTTAGAATGTTTTTATTTTGCTTTGTATAATAATTAGTAAGTGATATAATGTTCATTTTTCCTGATGAGTAGTAGCAGCTGGTCCGTGTAGCGTCTCTGCACTGATGTTCCTTCAGGGCTGTGCACCTCAGCTCACGTCACTTAAAAAATTTGAATCTCTTGAAATCAACCGAGAATCAGAAAAAACTTGGGACATTTCAAGTTGGTGCTGTTGCTGATGAAGAGGGGATGCTGAAACAAACCATATATCTCACAGAGACTCCGAAACTCTGAACTTGTTACTAAAGATGTCGTTTGATACACCTGCAAAGTTGATGCCGGATAACTCCATGTTTTCCCCGGATGACACCTTTCTAAATGCCAGAAAGGGAACCCTTCGACAACAACAACAACAACAACAACAACAACAACAACAGCAACAGCATTACAACTCATTACACCTTATGGGTTCACCACTGAAACAGTCTCTTAAGGTTGATGGTGACTCATCTTATGTTGCACCAAATTTAAATATCTCTCCCTATACACCTATAAAACCACTATTATTTTCACCATTCAAATCACCAATGAGAACTCAAAGAGTTGGTCAGATGGCATCTTCAACACCTTTGAATTTTGAAGGGAATGATGTCAACTTAACGCAACCTATTATGAGCTCATCAATCAGCATGAATCGCTCCATGAACAGATCACCAGAACCATCAGCTTCTTCTTCTTTGCTACAGGATAAAGTTAGGCTATTGCAGAATGAAACTAAAAAATCGTATGTTCCTTCAAGCTTGAGCACTACCCATATTGACCCTAGCATACATCAAAGCTCAATATTTAGATCCAGAAGAGGAATCAACTCACCTATTCGACCAAATAAAACGCAACCATCTATGATCAATAACTCTTCAGAGGTTCGTACGCAGTATACTCCTATTGATAGTGTTCCAAGAAGCAATGATATACCAAAATTTCAAAATGTTCCAGTGGAAACAACAACTAAGGAGGATGTCGAGAGTCCGTATGTTGAATTAGCATTAAAAAGAATGGTCAACAAAGATCAAGAAACCAGAAGATTGTTAATCAATACATTGCTTGTTTTTGTTTATAGATTTATTCAGGCATTGTTGCAATTGATTCTAGTTAATTTACGCTTGCGTAAGATAAATATATTTGATAAGAAGCCTGAGATTTATCATTATGCCTCCTATTTGAACTATTTCTTCAATGGAATATTTTTCTTCAATATCATAATAAGCTTGTTAAGATTGTTGAAACCCCAGGATAAATGTCTTGATTTACCATTGACTGATAGACAGAGATCATTGATAGGTTTACCAAGCCTTGCTGACATAGATGAACCTCAAATAGTCTCCATGCCGAATTCCACAAATGCAAAAACACAGTCTACTTTAGATAGGCCAACTATAATCAAGCCTATGGAGAATGTCACACTGTCAAATACTTCGCTACAGTCCATTTCATCCAACAGGCCAGACACATCATTTGCTGGTATGGATATTTCAAGATCATTCGCAAATATGAATCTGTCTTCAATCGTTGGAACGGCACCTCAAGTTCTTAAAACCAAAATGAACACACAAATTCCGTTATCATCATCATCATCTTTATCAATCGCAAACAAGTCACTCTCATACAAGCCAACATTGACGACTTCAAATCAACCATCACAGCAGCATATGAGTCATGTTGTGTCATCGCCTGATAAAATCAAAGAAAGATTGCTTCAATCTAGGAAACAAAACGTTGGTAATTCCAGTGGGATCATGAATGCGTATAATGTTGCAGGTTCTCCAAATAGGAGTTTGTTCGATGACAGTATCAAAAGACCATCGAACAAGTTTATGTACGATTTGAAGAATTCGAATTACGATACAAGCTATGTCACCGATACCTCATTCTATTGAATCATTCCTTTTATTTTATTCTACAATGTATAATTAATCTAACTAAATAAACATACTGTTATATATATAGATATTATAATATGCAGGCTCTATTGTGCCCAAATTATGTTGGTATTGTGAACTGCCATGTGAGTAAAGTGAAGGTATGATTGTATAAGTATTGAACACTAAGGGGCACTAATCATGCACATAGCTGACGTATCAATAATTCCATTATACTCGAATACAATAGCAAGAACAAGAAATAAGAATATATTATAGAAAGATAGAAAAAAAGGGCAGAACAAATGAAAAAGATGGACATATGAAAATAATAAAAACTATGAAAACGATAGAAGAAAAAATCAAGGGGAAATTGTATAATCTTAATTACAGTACAACTTCGAGTATCTCTCTTACCCATCTCCTAAGAAAGATCATTAAGATATAAAGTACAGAGTGTGGATGAATTTATATGGCATAATGATATTAACGAAATCTATTTGCAAAGACATCAGATCAATTTGTTTCTAGCATTATAATCCTTTGCGTCCATTTCAGCAAGGGTGTTACAAGCACCCATCAATTGAATCACGTTCATGAATTGCTTGAAAGCCCAAACAGGGGCTGAGATAAAGACCAACAATCTTGGGAAAGAGATACCAACCAAAGGCAGAGCAGCATACTTGTAGTAATCCAAATACACAGCCATATAGAACAATTCATTCAAAGCACAAACCAAAAACAACACTGTTCTGTTTTCATAGTACAATCTTAACAGAACATTTGAATCTTTTTTCAACTGTTTGTGAGAATTTGAACCACTTGAAATTTGAGCATACATGTGAATGTAATGGGATGCCAAATCCAAAGAGATCAAAAGTTGCCATGCAATGAACCAACTTGGATAAATAACACTCAAGTAAACGATCAATGAACACGTGGAACATCTATCCGTGACCATATCCAACACAGCACCAAATTTCGTAGACTGACCATATTTTCTTGCTGCGTATCCGTCGAATGCATCCAATAAACAGGATGTTGAATATAGAGCACCCATGGTGAATTTTGGATGGTGTTGCATCGTGAACAACGATGCTACTAGCGTTATGACACGGATAAAACCTATCTGATTAGGGATGAATGTGTAGATGGTCTTGGCTGATATTGGTTTCAATTGCTGTTGTGACGACATTATGGTTAATTATATGGTTTGGTGATATTGTGTGTTTATGTTTTTGTTTTTGTCAGCTAGAATACAGCCTTGAATGACGAGGAGAAGAAGTTGGGGGAATTGAACAAAAAAAAGCTATGAGCAATATAACAAGAGATGGGTAGCTGTTTGAGAAGCTGTGAGGACACAAATACGAAGGTGATGGTTGGGAACTGGGGTTGTGGTGAATGTGCTGTGTTGTTCGTTCACCTGACTCCATTTCCACCTCAAAATTTTGTGAAGTATTCGATTCTGATCGAGTTGCCAATTTGCCTGCGCACCGGCGAAACCGCCGAGGAGTGGCGCGGCCACCTGCTGAGCCACCCGCTGAGCCAGCTGTTGCGGGTTCTCTCTGCTCCTTCCCATATGGTCCACTTGATTAGCGTAATGTCATATGATGGGTATTGGTATCTACAGTTGTCAGTCAAAGACCCCTTTCTCTCTCTCTCTGCCCCCCACGATTTTCCCGTTGTAGCTGGCAACTCAATCCCCAGATCATTGCACGTGGCTTGACCCTCGGCCCGGAAGTGAGATCACAGATCGCTACTCCCCAGTGATCCACCAGCTCAAGTTGTCTGCCTTGTGTGTGCGTTTTCCTTTGATTGGGATACCAAAGAGAGATAGATGATGGTTGTCTCTTCACTTACTGACTCCCGCTAGAGACGAATAGCCGTATCACTCAGATCAGATCAACGTCTCTAGCCTCGAATATGGGTTGCGGACCTTGCCTCGCCTAAAGAGAGAAAGAGAGAGGAAGAACCCGTTCCACCATTCAGTCCATTTCTGTTTTTTAGACTGGCATACGTGAATACTGACTAACACAATGGAATCTTGAGTGTGATTGTTGGTTGTCACTATCTGGACTTCAACCGCCTCTGTCACTTGTCCTCCGAGATGTGCAGAGGTCCGGCCGATTGCAGAGGTGGCGCAGTCACTGTGCCACTCAACATGCTACTCTCTGAATCACAAGAAGCATCGTAATTTGAATACTAAATGGTTTCGGTGCAGTTTGGCTTCTGCTGCTACATCCTCTCAACTATCACATTTTAACTGAGACAACAAAAATAATGGATTTACCATCACCGGGTGAACTAGATCAACTACTCAATTTGCAAAGCGCATACGCTTCGAAGACCATTGCTGACCTCCAGCATGATCAGATAAACGGAAAATATCCTCATCGATCTCAGAAGTCGGTGCCCAGATTGAAACCAAAGGTCTCGTCCTCTACAAATACGGATGCAAATGATTCCAATGGTAACTCAAATGACTTCTTGAGGAGATCGGATGGGATCAAAGTTCACTTGGTGTGTCCAATCTGCCATTCTAAATCATCCAATGCAAGTCGATTCATTAATCACTTGACTATAGAAGAGCAACTACCTTTGTTTGAGACTTTAGAAGAGCAAATGCTAATAGAAAATGACACTGATACTTTATGCTTGCAACTTGGCGAATTGGTACCTTCTGAGTATCAGGATCCTGATAGCGTGGTGTTGATTGACTGGATGGTCGAAAATGGACTCGATCCTACCACTCAGTTGGGCGACTCATCATGGAGTTCACAACGGTTTCCTGTTGAATGTGAAGTAAATCCAGATGACATTGAAAAAGATGAATATGATGATTACAATGGTGATGATGATAGTGGTTTTGAGGATTGTGCAGTGGATGAAGACATGGGGGAAGATGTTGACTCTGATAAGTTTAAGCACTTGCGACTAAAACTCAATGGTAATAGCAATAAAGAGCTCATTATGTTATTGGACGAATTTACGGATGTGATATCCAATGGGAATAATGCAAATGGCAATGCATCAATGCTTTGATTTATAATTTGATGGCTTTTGTTATCACGGTTGTGATCCTTTGTTTGTTATTATGACTTGCTGCTGTTACATGCTGTGACACCCGCTCAGTATATGGATAGCTCATTTTATATACTTAATTACATGCAAAGGTTCAAACTTTGTGAAGTGTATTATTAAAAAAGAAACCCGATTATAAAGAAAAAAACAAAAATTGAAAGCAAATAAAACCATTTAGAGAGAAACTATTATCAGAGCTGCAAATTGAAAAAATAGATAGAGTGAATGTTATATCGCAGTAACGTATCCAGCTATTAAATTTAAAGGTATTAGCTTGCACCAGCGGCTTGTCCTCTTGCCCTTCTGGAAGGTAAAGTATATTTCATGAAGCTTCTTTGTAACTGCTTCTTGACACTAACCTTTTGAGCACCAACAAAACTATCAATAGTAACCTTAATAGCTCTATCCAAATCACTACTTGAAACATACTCGCTCAATCTCATCTTTGCAAAAGATTCTGCAATTCTAAGTATACTCTCTAAATGTCTAACCGTGATTGGGAATGATCCTGTGGTGTTTGATTCTTTTCTCAAATCGGCATACACTCTGGAGACTTTATCCATATCCATCTGGTTCAATTTAGGTTGAACTCTTGTTCTGGCATAATGAATGTATTTGATCAAGAAATCCTGCGGAATTGGGGAGATTTCACTCTCTTTCTGCTTCTTGATCTGTTCAGCTCTTAACTTACGAGAATTTTGTAGTTGCTCCTCATCACCTTCCATATCCATTTCATCATTCAGTCCACTTTCCGTCAATGGATGGGATCTTATATGGGAATCAATAACGAAGGATGCCAATCTTTCATCGGCTTCAGGATTCACAAGATCTCTAACCACACATAATATATCAAATCTGGATAAAATTGGTTCAGTCAAATTAACATTCTGTTGTAAATTCAAAGTTGAATTGTATCTACCACCAATAGGATTGGCAGCTGCAATAATTGAGCATCTTGCTTGTAAAGTGGTAACAATACCGGCTTTCGAAATAGAAATTGATTGTTGTTCCATAGCTTCATGAATGGAAGTTCTATCTTGATCATTCATCTTGTCAAATTCATCAATCATACAAACACCTTTATCCGCCAAAACCAAAGCACCACCTTCCAAAGTCCATTCTCTTGTAACTGGATCCTTTCTGACCGAAGCAGTCAAACCAACAGCAGACGCACCTTGACCAGTTGCAAAAACTGCTCTATGAGCTGTCTTTTCAACATACTTCAAAATTTGTGATTTTGCAGTACCTGGATCACCAAGCAATAACACATTGATATCACCTCTGATCGAATGCTTACCATTAACGTCCTTTGGAACACCACCAAATAAGGAGCATGCAATGGCAGATTTGATATCTTTGTGACCATAAATAGAGGGTGCCATAGATGATATGATCTTATCAATAATACCTCTGTCTCTGCTTAACTTTCTGATTTGTTTTTCTTCTTCTTCTGTCCATTGGAATGGTGATAGTCCACCATCAATGGCTGCATCCGTTGAATCCTTGGATGCACCTTCTCTTCTTTTAATGGAGTTCGCCTCAAGAACAGTAGCAAACACAGGGAAACCATTCTTAGCATTCAAAGTACCATCATATGAGTTTTTGTAAACACCTGTAACTTCAATTTCTTCACCAGGCTTGGCCATATCAACCAAGTCCCAAAGAAGTATAACTTCTTTATGACGAGGTAATCTACCTGCTGGAACGGAACCTGGAGATTCTTGTAATGTAATTCTTTGGTAATTTCTGTATAAAGTTTTCTCTGAATTTAATCTGAAAGGACCACGGGATTGACAATTTGTACAGAAAGAAATTCTCACTTCTTGGTTTGAATCTTGGAAGAAAGGACCTAAAACGGTATCACATTTCAAACAATCAAATTTAACGTATTTAAGTTGTGGGAAGACACCTGTTCTTCTTGTCACAACACCAGTCACTCTGACCAAAGAGTTCAAATTGGATTCTCTTAATTCTCTCAAGTTGTTGATATTTGGAAAGTCTGCAATACGAACATGAATTTCAGAGTGAATTTGTGAATACTCTGGATAATGTAATTCGGTAGCTTCCATTGCAATGATATCAAAGATCTTGAGTATTTCCTCTGGGCATGTGGTCAAGAATAAGGCGAGGATTGCCTTAGAATGTAATAGATGAGTATATGACACTTCCAAACTTTCACTATTCATTTCACCTAATGTTCTGATTCTACTACCATAAACTGATCTACCTTGATCATCAGTATATTCTAGCAAGAATGATTTCAATTCTCTTGCAATGGATCTTGTAATGTTTGGCATGATAATCCATTCTAAAATCGACGCAGCTTTAACATCGGCCAATGCTTCTAAACTTAATTCCTCATTCAATGGATCAATATCGTCAAAATAATCTTCAGGTTCTTCATCATATCTATGTCTTCTTCTACGTCTTTGTATAGGAAGATTGTGTTCATCACGAGCTATATCACCTTGCATCTCATCATCTAGATCCAAATTTCCTCCTTTTCTAATATCATCTCTGGCTTGTAACATTCTGTCAACTCTTCTTCTTTCAGAAGCATCTAGCTCTTCATATTCTTCATCATCTATATCACGGTCTTCATAATGATCTTCTGTAGGTTTATTCGTGTAGTCTCTTGCCATATCATCACCAATCAAATCAACACCGGTTTCTTCCTCAAGCCTGTCTTCGGCATCATCGATATCGTCATAGAAGAGTCTTGCTTCTGCTTCGTCATCCCTTTCGAAAGGTAAACCAGGTGAAGAAGGTAATTGATTTGGGGATGATGCAATTGAAGATGGAATAGGAGGAGATGATGGGTTTTCTAGTGGGGAATGATAGACTTCTTCGTTGTCTGAATCATCATCAATATTTAGTCTCTTTCTAGGACTTCTGTCGTTGGACATATCTGTTTAATTGTTATCAAATATTATTCCTGTGTGTATTGTATTTGCTATACAGATATGGTACCAATAAAATATGATTACCCAAAATAAAGAAAAGACGGGTGGTCTTTTAGCGTTTGAAACAATTTGCAGAACGATCAAAGAAACGAAATGCAATTTTGGCTGAAAATGGAATATTTCCATTTTAGGAAACTTAATGATGGCGCGACACGAAAAAAAAAGTTCAGGCGCGTCGAGCGAGTTTCTCAGGCTCAGGACCCAAAGAGCCATCCAAGAACATTTAAGAACCTCGACAGCCTTAGACATACACATGAGGATGATTAAGACCGGTCAGAAACTGGAAATCGAAGGAGAATGGATCTGGCATCTGGTGTATCATCTTTCTTTTCTTTTTCAGCCATAAAATTATATATACGATTTCACGGTGGTAGAGTGGTGGCAGCCCTTCTGATCTGCAGTACTCCGCCTTTCTACATTCCACATGTTTCTCTCCATGATAGAGTGAGTTTTTGACCATGAATCTTGTAAACACGTAATCACTCAAATGATGCAGTACGATTCCAAAACGCCCTATATATCAAAAAAACGTAAGTAGTTTAGGCTTCAACAAGTCTACAACAGTGAGCCGCAAAAATGACGTGCGGCGCAAACGGGGAGCCATTTTCGAGTGCTTTTGTGGTGATGAAATCATCTATCTCAAACAGGGCACCGGGGTACTTTGAACTTATTCAACATTTTGCTGAATGGTTCCGACCACTGTTTAACTTACATCTAGATATTTAGTATTTGATTATTTAGATATAATCACAAGAGTGAGTAAAAAGGACTTGCCCAAATTTTGGATGCACTGAAGCATACTAACATCCCAGATTCAAAAATATTTCCATTTAGTGAGTTCACAATATCCAATAAATGCCAGCAACAGCATATCAACCAGCAAAAGTGATCCCGAGTCTGGCGGTCGAATTGGAAGAAAAAAATCATTAGTGAAGAGGGATAGGGCCAGGACAACCACTGTATCCAGTTCGGTACGGGAGACCCAACTTATCACTAGTGTTCGAAATTCGAGAGGATCTAACATCAATTATTCAAATCTTCCGTCTTCAAACACAGACCCCAATTCCGGTGCTCATAGTGCTATGATACCTTTGGAAGATTTGGATGGAATTACAGAGCATGACAATTCGATGAATCCTTTCAATGGTGAGCCACTAAATGAATTGAACGATAAATTTCCAACTGGTATCGAACGAGATGATGAGCATATTCCTGCGAACAAGTTATACACTTCCTTGCCTCCTAAGAGACGTGGGTTAGAAGAAGATAACAAAGGGTTTCCTTATTGGAAAGTGTTTTGTTATGCGATTACTCTATGGGCCCCATCTCCCCTTTTGAAACTTTGTGGGCTTGATAGTTCCAGACGACAGTACGCATGGAGAGAGAAAATGGGATTGATTACAATTATTCTTTGTATTGGAGCAATCACTGCATTTTTGACTTTTGGTTTTACAAGATCGGTGTGCGTTGGAGTAACGACCAGGTTGAAACCTTCTGACATAACACCTGAACAATTATTCATCAACGGAAGGGCTTATGATTTAGCAAATCATCTACATCCAGCCGCTGTTGGTATTGAAAGAGATACGAATATATTATACCCTCCCGTTAATGCAGGTGGTAAAGATGCCAGTTTTTTGTTCCAAAATGTCAACGGTAACTGTAAAGGGCTTATCAAGCCAAGAGCAAACTGTTCAATTCCCCACGAGGCTGAAAGCTTGGCGTGGTATATGCCATGTAAAGTTAGAAATTTGGATGGGTCTACAAAACCAGATTTTTCCAGTGAGTATTATAATGGATATGGATGTCATACCTCATTGAAAGCTAGACAGGCATTTTATAATTTGAGAATTAAAGGTGATGTATATTATACTTGGGAGGAAATCGCCAACTCAAGTCGAAATTTGATTGTTTACAATGGTTATGTTCTCGACATGGATCTAGTTCGTTGGTTCCAAACCGATGATATTGAGTATCCAAAACTATTTGATACGTTAATGGAGGGTGAAAAAATGAGGGGTTATGACATCTCTTTGCTTTTAACAGAACCTTATCAGAGGAGAGTTGCTAACTGTTTGGTGGAAACCGTTAAAGTTGGAGTTATCGATGCTTCGACAATTGGATGCATTGCAGCTTCAACTGTCCTTTATGTATCATTGGTTTTCATATTATCTGTTGTACTTGCCAAATTTTTTGTTGCTTGTTATTTCAAATGGTTCATTGCACCATGGCAAGGAGCATCTTTCATCCCACTTAAAGAAATGAACGAACGTGATAAGAAAATCGATGAGTGGGTTGATGATCCTCATAATTCTGTTGATTTGACCACTGTTCCTCACAAAAGAAGAGCCAATTATCATACATCAAAGGGCAGAAGAAAGAGTATTAGATTATCATGGAGTGGTCAAAACACTGATCAACGGACCAATTATGGAGTGTATTCAACTACAAGAAGCTATAACCCTCGTTATGTGACGCTGACAACGGAAGAATACAGTATGGCTAATAAATTAAACAGGTCAGGTAAATCTTCGATATTGAACAGCCATAGCAATATTGACTTGGCAAATCCATTTAAACCATCAGTTTTGGGACCATTACTAGATGATGAAATGCTAACGTTAAGCACTGATCTAATAAGCGCTGAAGCTGTTGCTCAACCTCCTGTTGATTGGGAGGTTTTTGGATATCCTTTAGTGCATACGATGTGTCTAATTACTTGTTATTCTGAAGATGCGGATGGTATCCGAACCACGATGGATTCCATTGCCACGACGGATTATCCAAATTCACATAAATTAATGGTTGTTGTTTGTGATGGTTTGATTACAGGTGCTGGTAATGATAAATCGACACCTGATATTTGTTTAGATTTAATGACTTCTTTTATTACACCACCAGATGATGTTGTTGCATACTCGTACGTTTCTGTTGCACAAGGCTCCAAAAGACATAACATGGCAAAAGTTTATGGTGGTTTTTATAAATATGATGAGGCAACCGTTCAGTTAGAGA
Source organism: Ambrosiozyma llanquihuensis (assembly GCA_030568425.1). Taxonomy (NCBI): domain Eukaryota; kingdom Fungi; phylum Ascomycota; class Pichiomycetes; order Pichiales; family Pichiaceae; genus Ambrosiozyma; species Ambrosiozyma llanquihuensis. Next base: position 182,355 of record JAJMFV010000273.1, on the reverse strand, counting down.
AGCAGCAAAAGATTCCAGTTTTATTGATAGTAAAATGTGGAACAATTGAAGAAATTTCATCTTCCAAGCCTGGAAATAGAGGTAAACGTGATTCGCAAATCATTTTGATGACTTTTTTACAATGCATTACATATAATGAGAGGATGTCAGAATTACAATTTGAGATGCTGAAATGTATATGGCAAATAACTGGTATCATGGTTCAATTTTATGAGATTGTATTAATGGTTGATGCAGACACATTAGTTTATCCAGACTCTTTAACTCATATGGTTGCAGAAATGGTTAAGAATCCCGACATTATGGGTTTATGTGGGGAGACAAAGATTTCCAATAAGGCCAAATCATGGGTTACTGCTATTCAAGTTTATGAATATTATATCTCACATCATCAATCCAAAGCATTTGAATCTGTTTTTGGATCTGTTACATGTTTACCAGGTTGCTTTTGTATGTATCGTATCAAATCACCAAAGGAACAAAACGTGTGGGTTCCAATCTTGGCCAATTCTGATATTGTTGAGAAATATTCTGATAATGTATTGGATAATTTGCATAAGAAGAATTTGTTATTGTTGGGAGAGGATAGATATCTATCATCATTGATGTTGAGAGTGTTTCCAACAAGAAAGCAAGTTTTCATTCCAAAAGCTGCATGTAAGACTGTTGTTCCAGATAAATTTGGAATTCTATTGTCACAACGTCGTCGTTGGATCAATTCAACTGTTCATAATCTAATGGAGTTGGTATTGGTTAAGGATTTATGTGGAGCATTTTGCTTTTCCATGCAATTTTTGATAGCCATTGAATTGATTGGTACGTTGGTTTTACCTGCATCGATTACATTTACATTTTATATATTAATTGTTGCAATGGTTTCTAAGCCAACACCTGTGATGTCATTGGTTTTAATGGCTATTATATTTGGATTGCCAGCATTGTTGATAGTTGTTACAGTTTCAAGTTTAACCTATGTACTTTGGATGCTAGTTTATTTGTTATCGTTACCGATTTGGAATTTTGTGTTTCCTGCTTATGCGTTTTGGAAGTTTGATGATTTTAGCTGGGGTGATACGAGAAGGACTGAAGGGGAAGATCAAGCTAAGAGAGGACTTGGTCATGAAAATAAAGAAGGAGAGTTTGATGGTTCCAAGATTGTGCACAAGACTTGGAGAGAGTTTGAACGGGAAAGGTTGGGGATTGATGGAGAGTATCAGATCCCTACTATATACGATACAGGGTTCCATGATGATGATGAAGTGTCAAGTGTGTAGATGTATGTATGGATATAGAGTGTGTATTCCATTCCTCTCTCAGACGCCGACGGGCTCGCGGTGCTGCCCAAACGCGAAAGAAAAAGGGCAGGGCCCCTTTCCTTAGTGAATTACGCAATTTTTCTGATTTCTGATTTCTGATTTCTGATCTGAGAGGATCATTTGGACGTGATTGAAACAGCACCTGCAATGGCAAGGACACAAGACACAAGACCAACCCGTCTGTTTCCCTCTCTCACCACCCACTCGATACTGCCACATACAGTACATACAGTACATACAGTACTCTCAATTCGTATACTGCCACCTCTGGTCTCATCCTTTCTGCATATAGTGTCCACTCCACTCCCCAACCTGTGACCCCTTTCACTCAAACGAGACATACGAGACATATCATATCATATCATCCACTTTTTTGAACTATACTAGTGAAAGGTCCATCCCATCTGATAGATTGATAATATAATAGAATATCATATAACAATTAAATCATTCCATCATTACAACTCCTCTCTCTCTCTCTCCTTTACTCCTTTCAATTCTTAAAAGTTTACCAAGCTTTCATCATTTCATTTATCTTGTCCATGTCATAGCATCAAATTTCAATCATAGCACACGCGTATAGAGACATGACCGATAATATAAACAACATGAACAACATACATAACATAAATAATATAAATAACAATGATCTCAATGCAATCCTGACGACTAAAAAGAAACAGTTCACCAGGAAAGATCTGGATTTGGATTCAGATGATCAAAACTATCAATTTGCTTTAAATTCAATGGATTTCTTGAAACCCCCAACCAGCAACTTGACTGCATTGGATAACTTATCAAATAGTGGTTCATCTCAAGCATCTTCAACAGTTATAAACCCTTTATATAGAGATGAATCAAAAAATATAATTCAAAATATGGATCTTGAAATCATGGATATAGATGATATACTCAAAAAATCACAAATACAACTACGTGGAATTGAAGAACAACAACAAAGGCAGCATGATGCTGATGACAACAATGGCAATGCACAACAAGATGGAGAACCTTTCATTGATTTGGATGACGATGATGGAAATGAATATGAGGATTTTGATGATGATAAACTTAACGATTATCTAAGTGGAATGTTACCTTCCCCACCTTCATCGCCTCCAAGAGAACTAGATCCTCAGAAATTGTACGCTTTGTATGACTTCAGTGGTCCTGATCCTTCCCATTTGGAATTATCCAAAAATGATCCAGTTGAATTACTCAATGACTCAGATAGTTATTGGTGGTTTGTTAGACGACTAAATGATGGTGTTGTTGGATTCGCACCTGCTGAAGTGCTGGAAACGTATGGTGAGAGATTGGCAAGGTTGAATTGTTGGAAAAATGGTGTGATAGAAAGAGATGAAACTACTTATTTATCAAATGATGATTTAAGATTGTTTGAAATAAATTCACAAAGAAAATATATCAACGATTCCCATTCCACTTTGAACGAGCTTTCAATCACAAATTCAACTTCAAATCTAATGGAGAACGTCTTTCTTGATCCAAACAGTTCAATGGCCAACAATGATCATTCAAAAAGTTTAAGTCAAAATAGTTTTGTTGATTGTTCATCTAAGAGTGAATTATCTCTATTGGGAAGAAAAAGTTCATTGAAGAGAAGTAAATCTTCCATAAAGAAAACAGTTTCATTTGTTCCTGAAACTTTGAAACAAATTGAAGAGGATGGAAAATCAGAAGTATTTAGTGAAGCTAACTTGGAACAAGGTGAAATTCCATTATTAATCAATAAATCCCGTATTAGCAATTCCAACTTTATGGTTAAAAACTTGGATGAATATGAAGATATCAATGATGATGAAATAGAAAAAAGTCATTCCGATATAGACTCCATAACCAAATCATTCGATAACAATGTTGAAAGTAACCTTTTCGGTCCTCCTGTTGCCAAATTTATGGCAACCAATGACTCAATTGGCTCATATTCTCCTTCTACAGAGGAAGAAGACGATGATGATGATGATGATGAGCATGACCATATTGATGCAGTGGTTGTTGATGATAAAGCCAATGGGACAAAGGATTTCAGAACTCTTTCATTCAGTCAAAGTAGGGCTAAATTCCTGGAGATTAGTAAATTTGAGCCTGATACACATAAAGAAGATGCAATTTTGAAATCAGAAGAAGATCAACAGTTACCATCAGAAGCTGAAACTCATCATCAAAGAAACATATCTGCTCAATCGGATAGTTTACAAGTGTTAAATGACTTACTTGAATATGATGAAAATGATGATGATGATGATGAAGATGAAGACGAAATAGAACAAGAGTTTGACTATAAGGAGAACTCTATATACAAAGATATCAAAGATATCAAAGAGAATACTAAAAACAACAATTCAATTCCAAAGAGAGAAAGTGATATCTCTACAGATTCAAGCTTATCAGCCACCACCACCTTGCAACTGCAAAGAAAACTATCAAACACATCTTCATCCATACCCACAACTTCAGAAACATTTCCTGATGACTTGGATCAATCAATTACTGCATTGGATGATAACAATGATTTAGATTGTAGCGTTACTTCCGTTGGTTTGGAGAAAGTTCATCCCGTCACTAGTGAGATTTTTGATCCATTATTCAAACAACTTAATGATTTGGAAAAGATGCTTAATGAGTATATAATCAACTGAATTTATCTAAATTCTACGTGCATGTTATATTTTCTTTCTATCTTTCTTTCTCTTTCTGTATTTTGTTCTTGCTGGATACTGTTTTCCCCCTTTCACTTCTTTTGTATCATTACTAATATTTCCAAATCCACATTACTCATTACTCATTACTAACTGCATCAGACTAAATGTATATCCCATCGTATATAAACCTCCCCCATTCCTTATCGAGATACAAGACTCACTGAATCGCACACCAAATCACAATGGGCCGGTCACGTGACCGTGCCTCAGGCAAAAAAAAATTTAAAATTTTTTTTGTTTCTTTTTTGAAATGAAGCGACAAGAAAAATGACAACGAGAGTCAAGAAAGAGAGAGAGTCCAGCTTCTGATCAGTCCGGTTTGGCAACACATACACACACACTCAAGTGGAAATCATCCGATCCAAAACAAGGTGCAACTGGTCCTTTTCCTTTTCCTTCTCCTTTCCACAGAAATCAATTTTCTTTTTCTAAGCATCCACCACCATACTCTTCTTGTGATTGAAAGTTTCAAAGATGTCGTCTTGGAACCCCAACCCAATAGCATTGAACCAACTGGTTCTCATATTATCAGGAACACTATCTTCAGATTCAACATTACGTTTGCAAGCCACTTCTGCACTTGAAAAGGCAAAATTGGAGGCAGATTATGACAATTATCTGTTGCATATCCTAGTCAACGGTCAACAGTTAGAGCCTCAAGTCAGGGCATCTGCAGGTCTTCTAATGAAGAACGACCTTCTTCAGAATCTAAAAAACAAGTCCCCTGATTTGAAAAACCATATCTTGTCCGATATCCCTAAAGGTTTGCTTGATGCCAACAACATGGTTAGAAATATCACAGGTAATGTGATAACTACACTATTCACCATACTTGGAGTCAACCAATGGCCAAACATATTGCCTAACCTTATGGAATTGGCATCTGGTGCAGCAGGCACAATGGAATCGCAAGAAGGTGCAATGAGCACACTTGCCAAGATATGTGAAGATTCATCAAGATTGTTGGATAGAGAATACAATGGTGAAAGACCATTGAATTTCATGGTTCCTAAATTTCTTGAACTTTGTACCTCTCCAAACCCAAAGATCAGCGAATTCTCAATATCATGTATCAATCAGTTCTTGTTGATTAAATCCCAAAGTATACTGATTCATTTGGATGAGTATATGACGATATTGTTTGTGTTGGTTAATGCTGATAATGCCTCAGTTAGAACCAAAGTTTGTACTGCCTTTTCAAATATTTTAGATGCAAGACCAGATAAGTTGATGCCACATATAGATGGTGTGATTAATTATTGTGTTCATTCAATGAATGATAAGAGTGAAGAGGTTTCATTGGAGGCTTGTGAATTCTTGTTGAGTTTGGCTACATCTGAAATACCACTGGATGTGATAAGTCCAAAACTGAACGTGATCATACCCATCCTTTTGGAAAAGATGGTTTATTCCGAAATGGACGTGTACCTCATGGAAAATGAGGATGAAAAAGATGATGAGGATGTTGCTGATAGAGATGAAGATATCAAGCCTCAAATGGCAAAAGGTAAAGACGCACATAAGCTAGCCAAATCATCAAGCAGCAACAAACAAGGTGCTGATGGAAAGAAGGATAGCAATGAAAGTGATGAAGAAGAAGATGATGACGATGATGATGATGATGATGATGATGAAGATGATGATGAGGATGGGTCATTTGAGTGGAATTTGAGAAAATGTTCAGCTGCAACGGTGGATGTTTTGGCTTCCAATTATGCTTCCGATGTTCTGGAGTATGCATTGCCTGTCATCAAAGATCGTATAACTTCTCAACATTGGGCAGTTAGAGAGTCATCAATCTTGGCATTGGGAGCCATCGCGGAAGGTTGTTTAGAGCAAGCCTCGTCGAGCTTACCTAGCTTGATACCCTTCCTTGTTGATAGACTGAAAGATGATCAGCCTAGAGTTAGACAAATCACTTGTTGGACCTTGGGAAGATATTCATCATGGGTTTGTTCTGAAGCATTAGCTGGTGGTGATTGTGCTAATTATTTCCTACCAACATTTCAATCAATCATGGAATGTGCCTTGGATTCCAAGAAAGTTGTTCAAGAAAGTGCATGTTCTTCGTTGGCTGTTTTCATTGATTCCACAGAACCTGAACTACTTTCTCAAGTTATTGAACCATTATTACATCATTTCCAACTATATTTCCAAAAATATCAAAGAAAGAATTTGATAATCTTATACGACACAGTTCAAACATTTGCCGAAAAAGCTGGTGAGCAATTAAAATACAAAGATAATTATATAGAGATGTTACTACCTCCATTGATCGGAAAATGGCAATTACTACAAGATGATGATAAAGATTTATGGCCATTATTAGAATGTATGTCATCTGTTGCTGCTGCATTGGGAGAATCATTTGCTCCATATGCATTCCCTGTTTATGAAAGAGCAATCAGAATCTTAACATACTGCATCGAATTGGGTTCCTTGGTCACTTCTGATCCAAACTTCGATGCTCCAGAAAAAGATTTCATTGTCACTTCAATTGATCTGATTGATGGTTTGGTTCAAGGATTACAGGTTCACAGTGGTGACCTAATCAAACAGCACGATTCTCCAGATGTTTCATTGATGTCATTGTTGTTACTTTGCTTTGATGATCCAAATGATGATGTTAGACAAAGTGCTTATGCATTACTCGGTGATCTATGTATATTCTTATTGGAACCAATTGTCCTGCCTCATTTGCATCAGGTTATGGTTTGCATAGGTAACGAAATCAACAACAGAACATTCTCATCGACGGCATCGTGTAACAACTCCGTGTGGGCATTGGGTGAAATCTCATTAAAGCTACCATCTGAAGCCTTCAAACAATATCTTGATAATTTCATGAATATCTTGATTCCATTATTAATGAGCACCGATATGGAACCAACTGTTTTAGAAAACACATCCATCACGATAGGTAGACTGGGGATTCATAATGCCACTAGTATGGGTCCATACTTGCTCCAGATATTACCAACCTGGTGTGCTTATATGAAGTTCCTTGAAGATAACGAAGAGAAAGAAACCTCTTTCGAAGGTATGTGTAACATCATCACTGCCAACCCTACTGCCATCAACCCAGTCGATATAAATGGTAAAGCTGCATTGAAAAGTTTTGTGGATTGTATTGCATATTATAAAAACGCAAATCAGAGATTATTGAGCATGTTCCATTTGTTATTGAATGGATTCAAGAATGGCTTAGGTGAAGACAACTGGAATGCATTGGAGCTAGATCCATACGTTAGTGAACTTCTGAGAATGAAGTATGGTGTTTGAATAATAATCCTTAAAGAAGCAATTGAATGCCCATTCAAGTTAGTGCTTTTTCAACTTGATCATTTATTGCTTTTCCTTTCTTTCCTTATTGTTTTTCTTTACTTCTCTCTTTAATCTCCCCACATTTTGACACATTTTTAATCCTAATCTTATATACATATTCACACATCCCTTTTCTCAAAAATTCCATAAAGAATATCTTTCCTCAGATTTTCGCATTTTACTTACTCTATATTAAAAGCATAATTTTATATATGAAATAATTAAAAGATAGGTAGTACTAGAAGGAAAATTCAAAGTGAGAATGAATTAAGTGCAAAACGCAAATCTAAAGAATAGGGTCAGAGTGAGAAAATTCAATTTTCTCTCTGTTCAAGAATTAGTTGACCCATAGGAACATCGGAAACACCTTTACCAAAAGCATAAATTGAATTTCCTCTCAAGATAGTCTCAACAACTCTACCTTTTATCTTCTTTCCGTTAAACGCAGTAAGTTTGTTTTTGAAATAAGTTCTCTCATTGCAGATCTCGTATTCTGTATTCTCGTCAAATATAGCAAAATCAGCATCAAAACCAGTCTCGATCTTACCCTTCTTATGTATCAATCCAACTTGTTTGGCAGTATTCTCACAACACCATCTAACAACATCAACCAAAGTGATTCCGAATCTGACTGAACCTTCAGTCCATAGGATAGGTAAACCTAATCCAACCGAGGTAATTCCACCCCATGCTTGGAAAAAATCACCCTTATCCAGACCTTTTAATTCAGGAACACATGGTGAATGATCGCTGACAACGGATGTTATCACACCATCTTGAAGTCCCTGCCATAGTTTGCATCTGTTATCATCTGTTCTGATAGGTGGACAACATTTGAAATATGTTGCACCATCTGGGATATCCTCTGAGCTGATGGATAAGTAATGGAAACAGGTTTCAACAGTTAATGGTAACTTCAAGTTGAACTTGGCATCGTAGATCATTGGAATGGCTTCTTTAGTGGCCAGATGGACAATGTGAACCGGTGTGGTTGGTTGTCTCTTTGAACATTCAATAATGTTTTTGATAGCTGTTATCTCGAATGAGTCTGGTCTAGAAGCCAGGAAGGATGAATAAGCTCTTGGGTCAACATCTTTCAAAGCATCATTGTTTTCGATAGCCATATCCAATGGTGTCATTTCTTCCTCGCTGTCATCCAGTTCACCATCTAAGGAGAACAACTGTGGTTTCAACTCAGGGGATCTTGCAAGCTTTGCAATTTTACCAAAGATAGGATCAACAGGATGTAAAGTTGGAGATCTTGCTAACTTGATAGCTTGCTCATCGGTTAAACCTTTATAATGATGCTCGTGATTATGGCAGTTTGATTCAGGGTCAAATTCTTCATCGTGGTTTTTATGATCATCCATCTCAGCATGGAACATCAACACGGTATTGTGTTCCTTAACGATCTGTAATGCCTTGTCAATATATTCAGGGTCAATCATTGGAAACTCTTCAACACCACTGTCCATCATGAAACCTTTGAAACCCCTAACACCGCTTTGAATTAGAGGGATTAAATGGTCCAGATTATCAGGAACCAGTCCACCCCAAAACCCAGTATCAACCCAAGTTTGACCCTTGGCGGCCTCTAGCTTAAGGTTGAAGTTTTCAATTGTTGTAGTTGGAGGGATGGCATTCAAAGGCATGTCGATGACTGTTGTAACACCACCTGAGGCAGCGGATTGTGTACCGGTTGCGAAACCTTCCCATTCGGTTCTACCTGGTTCATTTAAATGAACATGTGCATCGACTAACCCTGGGATTATAGTATATGGATCTAGATTTCTGTAAGAGACGACATTGTAGGTGGTTAAGAGTTGGTCATCCTCATCGAGGATTTTGTTTTTGAGAACGGTCAGGATTTTACCTGAGTTCAGTGAGAATATGATGGTAGCTGGGATTATGGATCCATCAACCACAACTTTGGAAGATGAGATGGCTTTTGACATTTTTGTGGAAACAATTAAACTGATGACGGGGAGTTGGTTATATATTATACAGTGGAAATATATGTATGTATGTAAAGTAAGTATAAACGATTGTATGGGTAGCAGATAAGAGTATTGAAGAGGACACAAGTATTACTCGATGAAATGGAAACTTGATAAACTAATTGATTCAAAAACACTATACCTACCAACAAGTTGAGCTCATCGCAAAGAAAGCAGAAGGAGAACAATCAGCTTGAGTTTCCACCAGGTTTCACTGGTTCCACCACTTCAGAGAGATGCATTTTTGTTATCGTTCCCAGTTCACCGCGAAAAAGAAACGGAGCGCCGGCCCAGCCGCACCGCATCGCGTCCAGATTGGGAGCGTCCGAAAACGGCAACTGACAGAGGCAGTGGCATCGGCGAACTGCGAAACTGCGAATCGCACGGAATCACAACCGCAACATCTCTTGCAAGACACGGTCATTGGTGAATTCGGTGTGGTATTCCTCATTGACAAGTCTCTTCAACTCTCCAATCACCTCTTCGCTTCCCAAGGCATCAACACCTCCCTTCCCGTCGACATTGTCCTTCCATTTCTTTAATATGGAGACAAATAACTCTTTACTACCGAGAACCTCCTCGTTTGAGAATTTGGCTCTCTTTGCCCGTATTTCCTCTGATGATTTACTATCGTCCAACTCTATTGCCTTTCTCTTTGACATCTCGATGATCTTTTGAGGAAATTTCACTAGTTCAGCCACATGGATACCAAATGACTGATCGGAGATACCAGGCTCAACCTTGTAAAGTAATGTGATGTTGTCATCGGTGCATTGTTGATTTTGATCTTCCATCTTCTCAACATGAGCAACAACGTGTAGATTTTGAACAGATGGAATCTGATCTGCCAAAGTTGTTAACTCGTGGAAATGGGTAGCAAACAAGGTGAATGCCTTAATTTTAGTAGAGATGAATTCGGAGATTGACCATGCTAATCCAAATCCATCATACGTAGATGTACCTCTACCCAATTCGTCAACTATAATCAATGAATTCTCAGTGGCTGTTTTCAAGATGCACGACATTTCTAACATCTCGGACATAAATGTGGAGACACCTTTCAACTGTGAATCTGAGGCACCAACTCTAGCCAATATGGAATCAAATATACAAATCTCAGAATCTTCAGCGGTGGGGATGAAACATCCAATTTGATTCATCAATGCAATGACACCAACGGTTCTAATGTACGTGGATTTACCACCCATGTTAGGACCAGTAATTATCAAGAACTCAGATTTATCTTTATGCATCTCGATATCGTTGGAAATGAATGTTAAGTTATCCTGTTGTTCTAAACATGGATGTCTAGCTTCGATCAACTTCAAACTTCTATCTGTATCATGAATTCCATGCAGTTTAGTTGGTCTGGTATACGGTATTGGTGCAAATGCAGATGCATGCGCTAATGAAATCAACACGTCCAAGTTGTTCAAGCACATTGAAACCTTGGTGAATATTGGCGAGTAAGTAGCAGCGGTTTCAATGATTTCGTTAACGATATCTTTCTGAAATTTCTCGTAATCCTCTTGAAGTTTCTTAATGTCGGTACTAGCCTGACTTAATTCAGCGGTGGTGAAAAAGACACCAGCTTTAACTGTTGAAAGCTCTTTGTATTTTTTATTACCTCTTAGACAAGAAGCATCATTTCTAGTCAACCTGAAACACCAACCGTGCACGTGGTGATCTTCCAATTTCAACTTCTTGTCCAATTCCATGTTCAAATCATCTCCGGTATCAGAATGAACTTCCTTGATCAAAGACTTGATTCTGTCTAGTTTCTTTCTTATAGCCATCAAATTCTCGTCGTATTCAGGGTTGATCGCAATCATGGACATAGAATTCATAGAGCTTGCAGAAGTGGCCTCTTCTAAAGATCTGATGTCGATAGTCTGCTCAATCATGGCTTGGAAATTCAATAACTCATTAGAACGCTCTTCTAATGGGTCTATCCATAAAGTGTTCATTAACGTGGAAATCGTCATTGCTTCCTCTTCAATTTCTGAAGTAGTTTCTTCGCTTGACTCTTTTAAAATTGCAATCGCTTCCGGTAGTTTAACGCATAACTGGTACAGTCTGATAACATCGTCTAATTTAGTGTTGTTTCTATTCTTCATACTCATTTTCTTGATCAATTTGGTGATATCAGGAACCTCGTTCAAAAAAGAATTTTGCAATTTTAGTCTTCCATTCATATCTTCAATAAAATGTTTCACAATAAGTTGTCTTTCATTGATCAAATCTGCATCAACCAAAGGTTGTTTCAACCACTGTGATAGCAATCTGCTTCCTCCAATAGTTTTACAATGGTTCAACAAACCAAACAACGAAGATGTCTTATTCATTGAATTTGCGTAATTTGGAGGTGGGAAAATATTCAAAGCACGAACAGCGGCATAGTCTAATCTCATATACTGACCCAAATTGTATTTTTCAACAGTATGGGCACCTCTGTTCAAATCATCTGATAATAGAGACAGGTATGAGATCAATGAATTCGAGCAAGCTAATGCAATTTTCAAAGAAGAGAGTTCGTTTGTTGATAGGATTAATTCAGAACCAGTCAATGAGATCAAATCCTGTTCAATGTTCTTATCTGAAAACTCACTCTGTTTACATTCACTAATGACAATATCGCATCTATCGATCAACTCTTTAACTTTCTCAAAATCAGGATCAGGGGTGGATAGGGCAGGAACAAGGCATTCCTTGACACCAAGCTGGATCAACAGCGATTCCAATTGCGTGAACAGGTCATTATCCACGAATTCAACCAAACCGATGAGTTTTGAATTTGGATCATAGAAACTGAAACCGATTTTTTTACCCTCTGTGGTGGAGTTAGCCAATTTGATGGCACCAATGATTGAAACTGAGCTTAACTCTGAAGTGTTAACGAAATCATCAATCTCAGCCAAGTTACCTGGAGATGCACATTTGCAATTGTTCCAGTTCTTATCGTAAATCTCCAACTTGTAACCCATCTCCAAAACAACAATCTTCAACAGGTTTGCAAAAACAGCAGGTGATAATGTAAGATACTGAATATTCTGGTCGAGTAAGTATCTGGCAGTTTTCAAAACAGACTGAGTCTTGTATATCAAATCAGCAACCAACTCTGCATCCGAGTCAAGAACGATGTAGTACTCTCCCTTGTCAACAATTCTCATTGTTCTTTGCGGTTTCTCAGATAGGCTAAGGTATTTCTTGTAGAAACTTGATTGGTCCCTGTCATCAGAGAACTTCAAATCAGGTCTAACGCTCGACATGTTGTTCTATTTCTCAACAATGATTCTGTAATGAAGTATTGACTTGTATTCTGTTGGAGGCGTTGAATAGATTGTGTATTAGAAAACTCCATCAAGGCAAGAAAATGGGGTTTCAATAATAGTTGGTTAAATCAGGCACCGCGTCGTGCCAAAAGAAAACGCGTCTCTCTTCGCACCAGCCACGTCTTTATGAGGCTAGTACAGTTTAATGAGATGGCTTGTTGAAGCTCACTTGCTCCATTACTATGTTTTGGAGGGGGAAATGGGATATATTCTATAAAAATAAAGTCGCAAAAGGGTAAGGATATATGTATATATATCTAATAAAACACAAGAAAGAAAACCAATAGTAAACTTTTTTTTTGATAAACAAGTTCAAAATGTGAAATGTGATGGTAAAAAATACAGAAAAATTTCATTTTCAAGCAGGAACAACAGGGGTATCAATATCAGCATCATCAAACAAAGATTCTGAATCTGACTGATCACATTTGTAAATGAAAAACTGAAGAAATATACAAAAGTCTAAACCCAAAGTACCCAAGGAACCAGCCAACCATGAGGAGTTAACTAACAAGTATCTTGGACCAGTGCTAACGCAAAGAATGGAGACAACGTAGGTGATGTTACCTAAACATGCAAACAAAAAGAACATGAATGAGATACCTTCACATGACTTTCTTTCGTAGTTCAATAAGATCTGAGGAATTCTTGAACCTAAGTATAGAATAGCACAGAACCAACCAAATGCCTGACCGAAAGTATTGAAGATCAAATCTTCGTCCTTTGGTGGCTCGACTGCATGTTCACCACGATCACCAAAGTACCAACCACCGAAACCAGCAATGATAACCAAGATAACCATGAAGACATTATAGAAAACTTCCATGCTTTTTTCTTCGTTGTTCGAAGACATGTTAACTCCATCGATATCGTTGAAACTGTTCACTTCTGTGTCATCACCTGAATCTAATTCGTTGCCGTTATAGTTGTATCTACCTTCATTACTGACAACAGTCTCTAGCAAAGGTTCATTTTCATTTAATGGGTTAGCAGGGGATAGATGGATTGGGTCGATATGTTCTTTTGGTTTGCCATGCCCGTATACAAGACATTGCCAGAGTAAGACCAAGTCAGCTAGAGTATAGTAGATTGCCAATATGATCATAGTCGGCAAGACACCTTGCATGACAGCACCGATGACGTTGAAGAAGTCACCAAGCAACCAAAGAACCACAAATAAAAACGAGAGCCCTTCGGCACTTTTTCTCATGAAATTTTGATAGATTTGTGGGGCAAAGACGATGATCCAACATGCAATAGAAATGGAACTATAGTTTGATAAAGTTATGATGCTGGTTAGTAACTAAAGCAAATCTTGGAACTAAAATAGACATCGATCATGGATAAAGTGAACAAAAGAAAATAACGATGATGATGATAGTCTAAAAAATCAAAAAACACAAAACGTACCCAGTGATACCACTGACTGCCTGGGCATTTATTATCAACGGACTTGGAGGAGGAGCCATGTTTGTGAGATATACAAGAGTATGTGTATGGAGTCTTTTGAGAAGCAGGCTAGGATGGATGGGGAACAGTTTTCAGACTGGAACCAGTTGCTCCACCGGGGGCAGCCAACTTGAAAGATTCTTCTCTTGCAGCACCAGCTCACTCGACTCCATTTCGGGTGTTACGTGACTGCTTGCGTAAGCCGGTCTGGAGTAAAACTTTTTTCAAATTGGCAGACGCACGAACCGAACATTTTCGATGCTTTAACTAGGCATGTACTTGTACTTACTCCTTCTAGCATCTAGTGGACAGTTCCATACACATCTAACCAATATCGTATATAAGACTGGTTAGCATGACTGAGATAACAGATACGACCGCTGCAATCCTAACGGAGGTGGGCACAGAATCATCAATAACTAATGATGGGGCACCATCCTCAACTTCAGATCAGACACAACCAACTACAACAAGGAGAAGAAAAGTTGATGAGTTGATTCCAGAAGGAATAAGTAAATCACAGTGGAAAAAATTGAAAAGAAGGGAAAAATTCCAAGAGACCAAAGAAAAACTCAAAGATGAAAGAAAGTTGAAAAAGAAACAGGCTAGGGACAACAAAAAACAGAAAATCGAAGAGGCCAAATTGAACGGTATCGATGTCACTGAACTTTATCCTGCAAAACTTAAAAAGACAAAGAAGCCTGAAGATCAAATTAAGTCTGGAGTCAAAGTTATTCTGGACTGTGCTTTTGATGATCTCATGCTTGAAAAAGAAGTTGTTTCTTTATCCTCACAAATCACAAGATCATATTCCGACAACAGAAAGAACCAGTATTCTGTTGAACTATCAGTCACTTCGTTTGACAAGCGTTTGAAGAAAAGATTCGATGATACGTTGGGTGATTATGTCAACTATAGACCTGAAGGTATCAGATTCTTTGAAGAGGATTTGGAAACTATATTGAAAGAAAATGCAGATGATCTATCTACAGTTTGTTATTTGAGTGCGGATACCGATGATAAGTTGGAAGAACTAACACCTGGTGAAACGTATATCATTGGTGGTATTGTCGACAAAGGAAGATACAAGAATCTATGTAAAGAGAAGGCTGAAAAGTTGGGAATTAAAACAAAGAGATTGCCGATTGATGAGTATATCAAGTTAAGTGGGAGACGTGTGTTGGCTACTTCCCATGTTGTTGAACTTTTGATTAAATGGTTTGAACTCAAAGATTGGAAATTGGCATTTGAAGCTGTTTTGCCAGCTAGAAAAATGAAAGAGGAAACAAATGTTAAGAGTGTAGACAACGAACAAGTTGAAGAGGTTACGAATGACAAAGATTCTACTGCTGAAGAGGAAGAATTAATATAGACTGTATAATACATTGATTATAAATATAAAAAAATAATATGATTGGTATCATAGATAATAAAAATAATGCAAGAGTTGGATGAATGAGATGGATGAGGATCTTTTAAAAGGAAAAAACTGTATCAGTATATGCAAGAATACACATATGACATAATAATGAAGATGATAACTTTGACCTGTAACAGAGTTTCATTGCTCATATGGTGGTGGAGATGAGAAATTACGAAAACTCCCTTCAGATTTCTTCTTGTTATCTTCAGTAATAACTTCGATTTCAATATCTTGTGCTTCAATAACTTCAACAACCAAATCTGATGAACTTGATTCGTTAGAAATAGTGGTAGTTAATATATCTTGTTCGATCTCGTTATCGTCATTTTCCTTTTCAACGATAACATTCTTAGCGGACATTGCTCTCTTTTTAACCTGAGCATTGTTGTATGTTCCCAAGACAAAGTAACAAAGACTGAAAAAGACAGTCCATGCATTTGGTTCCAAAAACTTTTGAGCAAAAATCATAAACACTGGTCCAGATAACCAAGATGATTTGATCACAGGGAACAAGGAACTGTTCAATGAATTTTTAACTTTTTCAAAAACTTTCTTCATCTCAATTTTAAAAGTTTCCAAGTCTCTCTTGATAAACAACAATTTGAACAAATTGACGAATTCAGCATTGTTGATTAAAGCTATGTATGAAACAGTGATTGCTGAGATAATAGGTGTTATAGTAACCATTGAAGTTAAGATTTGACCAATTTTCTTTTTCGAAGACAAAGGTGCTATGAATGCCCTGTTCAACAACTTATAAGCATAATGAGTGAATGGTGCATTCAACGACAAACCATAAAGAGCCATCAAGGGCACTTTAGTGGTTAAAGTGTGCTTGATCTTGAACTCTCTCTTACCTAACTTGAGAGTATACTCTTTTAAATCGCCTGCGATAAAAGAAGCTATTTGTTCATTTAATCCATTCAACACAAATGCAGTTAGTGATTTGGTCAAGAGTGGGTATTTGGCCAAGGAGTCCAGATAACTTTTGTTGAGTCTTGTTGGTGATAGTCTAGATGAAGTGCTCATTCCCGTTGGTTATTTAATAATGTATTGCTATTAGAATGCTAGTTTCAAGTGATAGTGACTTCGAGAGTGAAATGTAAGCTGGCAACAAAGAGCGGATTATAAGAAGTATATATATACACAACGAATAGCAATATACGAAGCGTGTGGATACAACCTACAAAATGACGTACGATGTCGTCAAAGGGATGGAATGGGATGGGATGTCATCGATAGAAAGGGCAAGTCAGAAAGGAAGCAAAACACGCAAATCTCCGGTGTGTCGACTCTTGCGTAATCGCGAATTGGTGAGATCACTTTCCACTTTCCAATCAGATCGCAACCGTTTCCCGTTTTCTCTCTCTTTTATCAGAGAAATAGACTCCGCGCGTAGCAAACAGGACACCCCCACCGGATATAACGCAGTGCAAGGGTGCGTGGTCTCTGATCTCTGACTCGTGCACGGGTGTGCTGAGGTAATCTTTTGGGTGCCCGTCCTTCAATCATGGCAGCTTGAAATTGCTTTTTCGAACGCTTAGCTCAGCCATTGCGTAATCCTCTTGTTCGCTCTTTTTGAATTTTCTGAATTTTTTTTTTTTTAATGAAAAAAAAATTTTTATGAGTTTGAAAAGGGATTTTGTTGTTTTTTACTTTGATAATAGACTTAGCAGTTCAACAGTATAGACAACATCACAATAGTATATTGCATACTTGTCTTATAAATTATCTCAATCAACTATACATATATATAAAAATGGCTTTCGAACAAAGAGGCGGTTCTAGAGGAGGTATGTTTTCTTACCTACATGGATTGGTGATTGATAGTATCAATGAATTTTCTCTAATTGATTTGCATTTCAAATGGGTTTCACTTGGATCAATCTAGATATTGCTTGCACCATCTTCATACATTTATCATTATCATATTTGCAAGTACTAACATATTCTAATCTAATCGATTATATCTAATTTAGGCTCCCGTGGAGGCTTCGGTTCCAGAGGTGGATCAAGAGGAGGATTTGGTGGTGACAGAGGTGGAAGAGGTGGCTTCGGTGGTAGAGGTGGTGACAGAGGTGGATTTGGTGGTGACAGAGGTGGAAGAGGTGGCTTCGGTGGTAGAGGTGGCTCAAGAGGTGGATCCAGAGGTGGATTTGGTGCTGGTAGAGGTGGTGACAGAGGTGGAAGAGGTGGTAGAGGTGGTGCCAGAGGTGGTGCAAGAGGTGGTGCCAAGGTTGTCATTGAACCACATAGACATGCCGGTGTCTTCATTGCCAGAGGTAAAGAAGATTTATTAGTCACCAAGAACATTGCCCCAGGTGTTTCTGTTTACGGTGAAAAGAGAATTTCCATTGATGAACCATCCAAGGATGAATCAACTCCAGCCACCAAGGTTGAATACAGAGTCTGGAATCCTTTCAGATCCAAGCTTGCTGCTGGTATCATGGGTGGTTTAGATGAATTATTCGTTGCCCCAGGTAAGAAGGTTTTATATTTGGGTGCTGCTTCCGGTACTTCTGTTTCCCACGTTTCCGATGTTGTTGGACCAGAAGGTTTAGTGTATGCTGTCGAATTCTCTCACAGACCTGGTAGAGAATTGATCGCCATGGCCAAGAAGAGACCAAATGTTATCCCAATCATTGAAGATGCTAGACACCCACAAAAATACAGAATGTTAGTTGGTATGGTTGACTGTGTCTTTGCCGATGTTGCCCAACCTGATCAAGCCAGAATTATTGCATTGAACTCACACTTGTTCTTGAAGGATCAAGGTGGTGTTGTTATTTCCATTAAGGCCAACTGTATTGACTCTACTGTCGATGCTGAAACCGTCTTTGCTAGAGAAGTGCAAAAATTAAGAGAAGAAAGAATCAAACCAATGGAACAATTGACATTAGAACCTTATGAAAGAGACCATTGTATTGTTGTTGGTAAATACATGAGAAGTGGTTTATAAAACTGATGTTTTTCAAACATGAACTTCCGCAATATACAGTTACATATTAATGATCTAATAAATAATTGAGAAAGACAAGCAAAAGCAAAAGCAGAAAAAAAACAAAAAAACAATCAACTAAACTATGTATATACATTTAACATATTGAGGGAAAACGGTTATTTAATCTGTCTTCATCTTTGAGGGGATTGCTGATTTATATCTTTCACATAAATCATCTACACAATTGTCTTCTGTTTTTCTTTCAATAGTTATTATTATTATTCCGTTTCAACACATTTGTTCTTCGCATTGTTTTAATCTTTAAAATCATTAATGGTTTTCTTTTTTTTGTTTGTGTTTATAACTTGTATACTCTTTTTTCTATCTCCTCTTATCTTACTTTTCTTCTTTATAAATCTGGTTTGTCTTTTTATCTTATATTTTGTTTCACTCACCTTCTAATCGAAAAATTGCTACATTAAAATACTCCAATAATAAACCCTATCTAGCCAAAGTGATGTGTCTCTAATAACAGATTTTATTTTTTGTTTTGGGTGCGCACAATGTTTTTTGAAATCACAGAAAAGCTGAAACTTTGAGCTGATTATGGCTATTGAATCAGTTTGTTTTTAACTCCGGAGGGCAACAACGAGACATACCTACGTCAGTGATTGAAATCCAAATTGATTTTATAAATCATCCTTATAGATCTTACGCATTTTGAAGCAGTAAGAAGAGACATCACACCCCAAATTTACCACTCAAACTCACCTCCCACATATCTCGCCGATAAAGCATCATACATAATACACACATTGGGGATCTCAGACCATGAGTTCGAACACCAGACGAGATTCAATAGTGGAGATCTCATCCCAGAGTGAATCTGAAGGGGATGATGATATTCAGATAACATCTGTCACACGCTCGAATACAGCTACAAATAGAAATCGAATAATAAGAGGTACAACTTCTACAAACACTCTACGGCAGTCAAATATATCCACATCAGGCAACGTCCAACAGCTGAATAACAACGATGACTACAACTATGATGTTGATGACGATATTCAAATGGGGCCGATTCAGCCAATATCGGATGATATTCAAGTTACTGGAGCACGTCCAATATCAGATGATCAACGAGAACAATTTCTACGAAATGAGACTCCCACCACAACAACATCAACACAAGCAGGTTTCGTTCTAACTGTACCTGGCATGACGGGACATTTCCAAAGGGGAAATTACATGACCAGAGGAATCAGAAGCAGAATGCCGCCTGTCGATGCGCCAGTAACAAGAACACGTCTGCGTGGCCATGCTGGAAGAAGACGAAGAGCTCCAACTAGTGTGGATGGTGGTGATGGAGTGACATCTAGAAGGTCCATTGCAAGATTAGTGGGAGAAGTACAAGGTTCTCAACCATGGAATTTCTTCTTGAATTTCATTGATAGAGCAGTAACCGGTGGTGGTGGTGAGCCATTTCTTCAAGAGTTCCAACATTATTTGAACGGTAGAAACGCCCGCATGGTACCTAACGCAGGTGAATCCTACGACGATGTTCCAAGACACTTGTTGGATGAGATATCAAGAAGAGAACAAGTTCAGGAAAATGGTAGGATTCAGGCAAGAGAAAAAGTTGCCGAAAGAATGAAGGGACAATCTGAAAAAAGTTCAATCATTAGTCCTGATCAAACACATCTTTTCACAAATGGATTCTCATCAACGGACGATAGTATATGTGTCTTGTGTGGAACAAACTTGGCCGAGGGAATCCCTGAAGAATACGACATCTTGACCGATGAAACAATAATCAAACAGCTGGTATTAAAAGGGAAGCTAATGTCCCCATGGCAATGTTGTAGAAGCATAACAACTGCCGATAAGGACCTATCAAAGAAGGTTTTCTTTGGGAAATGTGGACATGTTTACTGTGGACGTTGTGTTAATAATATAATGAGGGGGAAGGAGACTAGAAAGAGGGAGAAAAGAAAAACTAAAACTGATTTGGATAACGTTTCTTTAACGACAGTTGATTTTGATTCTGCTGAATTTTCAGCTCCTACAAAATGTGTTGCTCGTGATTGTAGTAGAGCTTTGGGTGGGAAATATTATTTTAGACAGCTTTACATTTAAGGACCCAATCATTTGTTTCTTCTTCACTTTACTGTGTATGATTGTATTTATTATAGTTAATTTATTTCTCAAAAGCCGATTAATATTATACTTAGAAATACCCAATAATCACCTGCAACCCGCAGTCTATAACCTATACCCAAAACCAGAAACCAAAAACATCAAGAGATAACCGAGAATATAATAAATATAATAAATATAATGAAACCATTTACGTTCCCCCAAAAAGAAAAAGTTATAAAAAAAATAGTATAGTCAACCGTTCAATGAATAGCATCATCATGCGCATGTCTATTTTCATTCTTCATCTATGAAAACCTCCTCATTTACAGCCTTTGCAGCCAGTTCATTCAATGACCTACAAGGTGACTTCATCAAATCGATTTCATGGCAATGATTACACTTGTTGATAAAGTAATCAAGATCAACACCAAACTGATCACTTTGAATTGCTTCCACACAACTAACAACTTTCGAAGGTAGAATTGGGATCTTTGGATTGAATTGAAAGCTTTGTTTGTTAATGTTTCTCAATAGCTCACTATTCGAAGGCAATGCATAGATGTTCAATGGAAGTTTGTGATCTTCTGAGTAGCTAGCTTTGGAACTGAACATTAGTTTGATCTTGTCGAATAAATAGAATCTCTTGTCTTTGTAATTGATGAATTTCAATTCGATTTCACTAATCACTTTTTTAATTTGAATTTGTTGTGTTTTCTCTTCTTCTGATTCAAGTTTAGAATTGTCCGAGTCGTATGTGATCACTTTCAATGTTCTAAATTTCACGATTTTTTTGTTGTTTTTAGACAAGTTGGATAAATCATATGGAAGTAATATAACTGATGTAATTGTCTTTTCGTTATTATAAGTGACCAATTGTAATCTTCCTGTTTTGGGAATCAGAAACCCAGGGAATTTTCTTCTATCGGATTTCAAAGGTTTTCTGAATTCCTTTTTGATATAATGTTGATTCAAATCAATCTCACTAAAGTATGGAGAGTTTGTATAATCACTCTTATTGTCTATCAGTTGGTTGACATTGGGATCTTGCAGTGAATGGGTGGATGGTTGAGATGAGGATGAGCTCATGAAACTTGCGGTGAATGGAATGATCAACTGTCTATGGAATTTTGTGCTTGTTGAAACAGACATCTTCAGAGTGAAGGGGATCTTATTAGATTCGACATTTGAATTTGATAGTAATTCAGAGTATAAGATAGAAGAAGAAGATCTTCTTCTGCTTTTCAAGTTGGCCTTGATATCACCATTCAAAGCCGGAAAAGTGGAGCATTTGAAGCATTTCTTAGCAGATACAGGAGCTGATTGCCTATGGTTGGAATCGCTGTTCAAATTGTAACGTAGCCCCATACTAGACATCATCTCCTCCAATGTTGTTGATTGTGATAGTGAGGATCTTCTTCTAGTTTTGTTGAAAGGCGTCAAAGGGGATGATAAGGGAGAAGGTGGAGAGTTTGAGTTTGAGTTTGAGTTTCTCTTGACAACTGACATTCCGAATCCCTCCTGATTAAACGAACCAGACACTCGTCTTTTGAAATCGTTACCGTCCATATACTAAGTATGATAATCAAGAGCAAACGAAACAGCACAGAGATGAAGCACCGGCTGGATAAAGAGTGTGGTTCCCTGTTCCCTTTCCCTGTTCCCTGTTCCCTGTTTGCCCTTTTAAACAGAGAAATGACTAACTCTCTAATCGGTTTCTGCCCTGTTCCACTTTGGGCCGATAACCCGCGAGCGCACACGCCTCAATGAGGCGCATTGGCTCTGTTTTGGAGATGGCGAGTTGCATTTGTTATCGGTTTCTTCTGGTGGTGTTTCCTGCTGTGGTTGGTTTCTGGTTTCTGGTTTCTGGTTTCCATTGAGCAACACACAATGGCAAAACTAGCTAACTATATAGTATGTGACCCAACGGCTTGATTGCTGCCTATGTTCTTCTTTCTATCTGCCCAACCCGTCCACATTCTAACATGACCGCATCTTTTTATCTAATAGCTACCGATCTTAGTGATAGGAACAATTGTCACAGGCTGTTGCAACTCCATCTTTACAAAAATCCAAGATCTGCAATGTGTTAGATACTGTGATATTCCAGGCAAGGAAGAATACTTTGAGCAGCCAGTTTTACAGACTCTGCAGATGTTCATTGGTGAGATGTTATGTTGGATTCCAGTGTTTTTAGCCAGAACCTCCAGTTTCAAAAAAAGAGCTCTTGAAACACAACCTTTACTTCCAGCAAGTGACCAAGAAGTTGATGCTTCTGTCATTGCCAAACCAAAGAAGAAAATCAACAGTTTCAGTGACTCTTTGATATTAGCCGTTCCTTCGATCTGTGATCTCTTGGCCACAACGTTGTTGAATGTTGGTTTATTATACACCCCTGTTTCGATTTACCAAATGACCAGAGGCTCAATCATTCTATTTGTTGCTTTATTCTCTGTTGTTTTCTTGAAGAGAACAATCAGTAGAATTGAATGGGCCAGTTTGTTTGTTGTTGTTTTTGGTGTCTTTTTGGTTGGTTTAAGTGGATCCATTGGATCCCAAGGTGGCTCACAATTGGATAGATTTAGTGCCAGTGAGGTTATTTTTGGTATGAGCATCGTTTTTGTTGGTATAATGTTGAGTGCTGCACAGTTCGTTGTTGAAGAGCATGTTTTAGAAAGACTAGAGGTTCAACCAATGAACCTGGTTGGATATGAAGGTCTGTATGGTGCCATTGGTACTTTTACATTCATGGTGCTTGGATATATATTGATTGGCTCCAGAGAATCAGGTAAAAAGGGTGAATTCGATATGATTGATGGTTTTAGACTGATGATCAGCAATTCCCAAGTCTTAATCTACTCAATATTGATTCTGTTTTCAATATCAAGTTTCAATTTCTTTGGTATCTCATTAACTGCAAGTTTAAGTGCCACAGCCAGATCCACAATTGATACGTCAAGAACTTTGCTAGTTTGGATTGTCTCCTTGACAATTGGCTGGGAATCCTTCAAGCTTCTACAACTGGTTGGATTTATCTTTTTGGTTCTTGGTACTCTGGTGTTCAATGGTGTTATCATGTTGGACAACAACAAGTACATTCCAGTCTGGTTCCATGCCGATCAACGCAACAAAGATAACTTGTTGATCAATGTTGTGGATGAACAAATTGAAAGATTCTAAAACATACTTAGGCCACATACATATTCAAATACTTATATACGCAAACGCATAAATACACATGTAAACAATAGCATACGGACTCAAACCAAGTAGCACCGCACAATGCGATAACAACCGGCTCCCCCTTTTCGCATTGACACGCGCACACTATTTCTCTCTCTTCTCACCGCTTCAATTCGCCTTCTCTTCAATTTAATTGACCTCAAACAACAAACTCCTATCACACAAAGCAAAGCAACACCACAAAAGTAGACAAACCCCTGTATCTCCATACTCAACAGCATCATCACAATCATCATCCTCGCGTCCAACCTTTAAACATCAACATCAGACATCACACATACAAACACAAACACAATTCAAAATGGACTCACAACAAGAAAGACTATTTCGTTTCCCATTATTAAAATTCCCAAACTCCCAAGCACTTAAAACATTCGCAATCTACTTATCCGGAGCACTATATGCAGTTGGATTCTGGGCCATAGTAGACGCATCGATCTACTCGAAGACCGTGAATGCCTCGGTTGTCCACGTTACGTTCGTTGATTGGATCCCATTCATCTGTTCAACACTTGGAATGATCATCGTCAACTCGATCGACAAAGCGCAATTGATGCATTCCGAAGGTGGTGGGTTCGGCAGCGGTGGAATCCAATGGCAGGCTAGATTAGTGTTGTTTATTGGGTTTTCATTGTTGGCTATTGGGATAGCTGGTTCGTTTTTGGTTTTGATATTGAAGTTCTTGATCAAGGGTTTCAATGAGTTTCCAACTTTAGGTATGGGAATTGAAAACGTGGTTGCTAATTTATCTGCGATGTTAAGTTGTATTGTTCTGTGGATTGTTCAGAATGTTGAAGATGATTATAATTATACATTATCTCTATGATACAAAGCTACAACATCTCATATATATTTGTATATATAGTATTTAGTGTTGTGTATAATTTCAAAACTTGAAAAAAGAAGTGATGGTTATTAGTGTTTTAGCTTGATAAATTTCGTAACAAAGGTGTAAATTTCCAATCAGACTCATTCTACATTAAAAAAAAATAATAAGAAAAATAAAGTAACATGCAATTGGAAAATAAAGCAAAAGTAAGCAATCATTAATTGAGAATCGGGAGGACATTGGATAAACAAAATAAAATAACAAGGGAAAGGAAAGATTAAGGAGGAGAAGGACGTCAATGCGGTTGAAGATCATCATTAATATTTTGGGGATTGTTTGAAAAGATAGATAAAAATAAAAAATAAAATCAGGAAAAGATTCTCATCTCCTTCCCCAGTAGTTGATTAACGAAATCTCATAAAATTCGGATATTAAAGGGGAGTCGAAAGAGGAAAAAGGTGAAATGAATTGAATCAAGTGTCATTAGTGTCATGAATTATGGTCTAAAAGGGAAAAGAAAAAGTATGGGATAAGATATCTTATCATCTCTTTCTTTTCTTGATAAATTTTAATTATCATTGATCAGAAACAGGCAATATTCTTGATGCTTCAAGTCCTAAGATTTCTAATTCATATTCACTGAAATTGTACAGGATATTCAAGACTGGGATACTTTCATGGGAAGTTCTAGGGGTGACTTTATAAGAAGAACTTCTTAATGGTTGGAAGAACTCATGAGCCATTATATGTCTAGGTTTGAGTCTTTCTTGAGGTCTGTATACAAGAACTTTCATCAAAAGATCAATGGCTGCAGGAGAAGCAAACACAAAAACTTTTTGAAATCTATGGGCCAGAGTTGAAGTGAACATTTTATGTGAATAAGTTGGTCCATTATAGCTTGGATTTGATTCATATAGGAAAGCCTTTGTTGGTGCCCCCAATAATTTTGAAATTTCTCTCAACTGTAGCATTGGATCATGACCTTGGAAAACAGGACTTCCCATAAACATTTCACCAACAACACATCCTAAACCCCAGATATCTATCTGGGTTGTATACAATTGACATCCAACTATAAGTTCTGGTGCTCTATAATATCTTGAACAAATGTATGAAACAGAAGGTTGATTATATTCCAACTGTTTAGCAGACCCAAAATCACAAATTTTCAAAACCAAAGTTTCAGGATTAATTAGGATAT
Source organism: Ambrosiozyma llanquihuensis (assembly GCA_030568425.1). Taxonomy (NCBI): domain Eukaryota; kingdom Fungi; phylum Ascomycota; class Pichiomycetes; order Pichiales; family Pichiaceae; genus Ambrosiozyma; species Ambrosiozyma llanquihuensis. The sequence continues at coordinate 156,438 of JAJMFV010000273.1, read as the reverse complement.
TTGAAGGTTTAATATCTCTATGGCATATACCAAAACTATGTAAATAGTTCATACCTCTTGCAATTTGAAATGAATAAACTTGAATATGTGATTCTTGTAAGATCAGTTTTGAATTGTGGTATCTTTTTATTTCACTCTGTAGAGTACAAGGTAATGATTCCATAACCAGATGCTGGTATAATTTACCTCTATCTTCAGCATTTGGATAGTTAAAAAAGTATTTTAGAGCCACAACATTAGGATGAGAAGTTTGTCTTAATATTTCCAATTCTCTACTTTTATATTCTGTTTGAGCAGGAACTTTTTTAATAGCAAATGGACCTAACCATTCGTCATCCTCTGTAGTTGTTAGTTTCAAGTTTGCCTGGGTAACAGTGCCAAACGCACCTTCACCGATTTTTGCCATCTCTCTGACAATCATTGGTTTTGTGACATTGGTTTGATTACTTGTAACCTCTTTCACCAAGAATTCAAAGGGCATTGTGATTTTTTATATTTATGTGTATGTGTATGTGTGTATATATATGTGTGTGTGTATGTGTGTATATGTTTATGATAATCTTTCCTTTCCTTTTGTATTGCAAGCTATAAATAGGATATGGATGAAGGAGGAACGCGTGGGGTAGTGACGAGAGATGACGGAAGTATAATTGAAAGACAGAAATCTAAAGTCTATGGTGGTTGGTCTATAAATGTATCTAGAGATGGATGTCTAGAGGACCGAACTGGGTGAGGGGGTTGGTGTGTAAAAGGGGGGAGGAAGGCAAAGGTGTTGAAGAGGAAGAAGATGAGGTGTCACTGCGGAAAAAGAAAGTGTGCGAGTGTTTTGTTTTTTGGTGGGCACAAAGCAGCTACACGAGATACACCTCTGTCTACTGCACAACCTCACTAAGCACAGAGTCGAATTACTGGCTCTTTTACAGCATACAGCACTACACAATTGGTTGGTTGGCATTACTGGCTAGCCACCAGTGAGACCACCAGTGAGACCACCACCACCGGAATGATCGCTATATCTATGTATATATCCATCTATGCTCGGTCAAGCCATATTTGCATCGATCTGCTTCGGCAATATACAAGGCTGAATTTTGAGGCTGAACATTGTTTGCAAGGCTAAGGCCAAGGTGAGATGTCAGTTTGAAACGAGAAGCTACACACTTGCTGAAGGAGCCCTCGTATGCTCAATAATTCTGTATCGTAAACCGTGTGGATAAGTTCTAGTTCCAATTCCAATTCCAATTCCAATTCCATCACCAACAACAACAACAACAAGATCCGGCTCTTTTCCCTTTGGCTCAAGTCGCATTTCCGCTTCTCCATCCGCCTCAGAGCACCGCCTCGCCCGGGCTCTCGAGTCCTTCTTCTTCTTCTTCTTCATGAATGAGATCCCACCTGCTTCACTTGAGTCTGGCTGAGTTGATTCTTGGTTTGCCATTTAGCAGTAGCGGTATATTCACTCGGTGAATTGCTTATCTGAAAAATTTCCATAGAAGAAGAGCTCCGACTAGACAATTGACTCGTCTAGTTTTCTCGAAAGTGTTGATAGACCTTCAGTTATATAATAAAACAATCTAATTCCAAACCTTCGTAGTATCTCTCACAAAAACAATCACCTTCCACAAATCAAGCATCCAGTAATCAAAATCAAAGAGATAAAATAAACTCGGGCATTTAAGTCTTTACATCCCAATTGGTAATACAGGAGAAAGAGGGCAGACGAACTAGCCAAGTGTCTTGGACTCAAATGATAAAACCTTCATGCCATTAGAAGAGAATTAGTGTCTGTTATATGAGTTGTGTTCCATAACAAGCTAATATGCTCTTCAAAGGTAAAACCCCTTTATTGGGTACACTGGAACACTAGTTCAATCAAATAGGGATCACATCAACGTGCTCAACAGAAAGGGGAACCAAAAAAATATCGCCCGATCAGATGGTGTACAGATGTTTGTGATGGATTTCCTGAACCAACCAAAAAAACATCTTCAACATGGAAAATGGAAATATTCAATCAAATCGAGTTCAATAATTGTAATTCACAGCACTCTTGCGAGCACATACTCAAATTAGCTGATTATCCAATCAATACACAATGTTTAAAAATATGATAAGCTTGTCATCTGTTAGACTGCTTGGTCAAAGAGGTATGCATCTTGTTTTTCATCGTTACATACACTCCACCACAGAATTTCATAATCATCGCTGATGTTCTCTGATTGTGGTTACAGGGCATTTATACTAACATCTTAAAACATTTCATTGATATCATATAGCATTCTCTACATCCAGACCAACATTATATGCTCCTGGTAGTTTGCAGTCTGCATTGACAGCAAATCAATCAGACACCAACATCAACACCAAACCTAAATCATCAGACAAGAAAATCCCAAAGATGATCACCGTGAAGCATGTCTTACACTGTCGTTTCAGAAAGAACAACACTTTGATGACCTTGAGTAAAGTTGAAATGGATCAGAACTTTGAACAAAACAACCCAGATTTAACATTTAATGAAAAAGTCCTATACTATATGAGATTACCTGAGCAAATCATATTTACCCAAACTGCAGGGTCAGTTGGTTTTAGAAAAGCACAAAGAGGTGAATACGAAGGTACTTTCCAATTGTCAACGCATGTGTTCAAGATGATCAAAGAAAAGAAACTATTGGGTCCGGGTTCAAATTTGGAAGTTGTTGTTAGAGAATATGGTAAGGGAAGAAAGGCATTTTATGATGCCTTGTTAACTAAAGATGGTAATGGTATAAGAGATTGTATTACCAAACTCACGGACTTAACAGAGATCAAATTTGGTGGTGTTAGATCTAGACGTCCAAGAAGAGTTTAAATCAATTTCCCCTCATTTCATCGTTATCACTCACCTTTTAGTCGTTCCATCATACATAGTCATATTCCACTCCCATTCCTTTTGTATATAAATATTTTTAAGCTAGATTTATCCATTTCTAAATCAAAAACCTCATGAATCTTAATCAATCAAAAGAAACACTCAAGTAGTAGTGGATATCATTGTATATCGAGATAACACCAATACATGTTGGGCATGTGGCCAGTGACAATCTGGTGGTGTGATACTCACGTGACTTTCTCGAGGGCTTGCTCTAACCCTCACGCAGCTCGCGCGCCCCGGTGGGCAATGGCCCTCTCTCTCGCCCAGTCTCTCTCGCTCTGGCTCTCTCTCTCTCTCTCTGCAGCGCTGGATCTCTCTCCGCTCGCTCTGCCACATTCGCCATACGGTCACTCTCGCATTCTGAGAAATTTTCAAACTAGTCAAAGGTGAAAATTAGAGGTGTGCTCTTTTTAAATGTACCACACACTTCATACAGTCTGATCAAGTTTGGATTAATATAACCTTCAATCAACTAATAACATAAAAATGGCTCCATGTATGTCACCAGCAACATCAGATTATAACTGAACCATTTCAAAAAGGATATAAATGGATACAAAAAATGCAAAAGCAAAACAACAACACACAACACACAACTGGAAGAGATAAATTGACTATTAGATAACCTGAACTAGAACAACCAACAACCAACAATTAATAGCAAGAATAAGTAGATAGTATAGAGGATAATGAGGTACTCATTCGTCTGTATCTGATATCATTATTCTACACTGCAAATGGTCCAATCACCCACTCACTCGACATCTTTATAATATGATACCATTAAATACAAAGCAAGCTGGCCATATAACCTTCAATAGTAATGAGAAGAATATTTGACTCTTCCATATGCGTTATATGAGATATTAATATATGTTTCTTCAAATATTTCTCCCAATGTCAAAAAGTAGAGAGAACTTGGGAGTACTGGCGCATATAACACATCAACTGTTTCAACAAATCTAATGGCATATGATCATGTCAACCAATGACTCTCTGTTTCACAAGTTTTCCAGAGTTATTTGCTTTTGCTTTTATTATTCAACTTCATATCACGGTTCTTTCAAAGAAAAACAAATTACTAACATTAATTTTATTCCTAAATTATTATAGCTACTGTTAAGGCTCAAACTGCTAAGAAGGCTGCTTTAAAGGGTACTAACTCTTCAAAGTCCTTAAAGGTCAGAACTTCCACCACTTTCAGATTACCAAAGACTTTGAAATTATCCAGAGCTCCAAAGTACACCAAGTCTGTTCCACACTACCCAAGATTGGACGCTTACAAGATCATTCAAGCTCCAATCAACTCTGAAACTGCTATGAAGAAGGTTGAAGACGGTAACACTTTAGTTTTCCAAGTTGACTTGAAATCAAACAAGAATCAAATCAAACAAGCTGTTAAGGAATTATACGAAGTTGAAATTTTAAAGGTTAACACTTTAGTTAGACCAAACGGTACCAAGAAGGCTTATGTTAGATTAACTGCCGATTACGATGCTTTGGACATTGCTAACAAGATTGGTTACATCTAATCTATATGTTATTAACGTCTAAAAGTTTTACTTTCTTCATTTTCTCTATATAACCAAACCTCATTAAAGAATAAAAAATCTTTTTAATTAGTTTTATGAAGTAGGTGTAATAAAAAAAAATATACTATTTCTACTGAGAATTCTGCTCTCTGAATTTCTTCTGCCTTGTAGGGTGGGTGTTGGCTTTATGGAACTACAGTGGGACCAAACTAAGGGTCTAAGGCGGTCATAATCGTAAGACTGAATTTAACTACATCACCTTACTTCATTTTGTTTAACAGAAAAACATAAAACTTTCATTGATTTAAAAAACACACAAAACTATAATAAACCCAAGATCAAAATCAAAATAATAAATAAGATACCAAAAAAATTCGAATTATACGTAGTAAATAGAAGAGATGGACCGGACCATTCTTCTTTCTTTTTCTAGCGTTTTAAGAAAGAAGAACCTTTTGAAATATTACCGGTTAAAGTCTGACAACAAACATTCAACATTGTTTTTTCCTTTTCATTGATCTGATCCAAAACATCAAATTCAATAGATTCAACACCATTCGAGCCTAATTTAACAGGCATTGCGAAATATTCCAAATCTTCACCATCGGTTAACTTGGAGATCAATTTTTTGGTTTCTGAAGCACCTGGAATTGAATCATCCAAGTTTATATATGTAGAGACAATAACTTTTGAATTTGTTTCGAATGATTTCAACAACAATTCAAAGAAATTATATGCTGCGTACGCCATTGATAAAGTTGCTGATCCTGCACCTTGTTTAGCTTCAACAACTTCATCACCACCGTATTGGACCCTATGAATCAATGCGCTTTCTTCATCATCCGATAATGAATCGTAGTACTTCTTAGCGCCGATTGAATATAATGGGATGATTGTGTCACCTGAATGGCCACCAATCACCTTGATATCGAATTTAGAAGGTGGAGCAGCAGAGTTGTTGATTAACTGTGAGATAAAAGTGTTTGATCTGACTGAATCCAACATTGTCACACCAAACAACTTACGAGGGTTGAATGAATTATTCTTTTTGAAAACTTCAGCAAAGATAGGAACTGTTGAATTAACAGGGTTTGAAATAACCAACACAAATGCATCTGGACAGTTGGTTGCGATACCTTGAGCCAATTCAAGACAGATACCACCGTTGATTTGAAACAAATCATCCCTAGTCATACCAGGTTTTCTAGGCACACCGGCAGGTATTATGACGAATTTCGAGCCTTTCAAAGCGTTGGCCAATCCGTTGTTCTTGTCATCTGATTTCAAATGGAATGAGATTTTGGCATCGGTGTTGATATGTGAGATGTCAGTTCCAACACCTGGAACGTTGACCACATCGAACAAGGATAGTTCGGTGATTGCTGGGTTTAGCTTCAATAGCAAGGATAGCGGTTGACCAATACCACCTGCGGCTCCCAAAACTGCGACTTTGACCATGATGAATTAATATTTGTAGATAAGAGTAGATAAGTATATGAAACTGCGGTAAGATCAATAAGACTTAGTAGTTGTACAAACAGGCACACTGAATATTCCACCCATCAGATTTCCCTAGACAGGACAACACACAGAGTATTTATACAGTCACCAATCACTAACCATTAGTCACTAATCAAAAACCACTGTATGTAATCAACAACAGTGCAACACTTTCCACAGCGCATGACCTTGATCCGTGCCGCGAGGGAAAAGAGAAAAAAGAGAAAAAACAGAGACGGGCCCCCCGTGCCCCCCGTGCGCGCCGCGGGCGATGACCTCGCTGCCCGGTGGAACTCTAAATTTTCACGTCATCTTTTTCCTGCCGCGCGGTGGTGATCGCTTCCCATTGGGGCGGCTCCCGAAGCTGCCAACTCCGTGCCGAGTGGGATTGTATCTGGCTAGTTGGTTTGGTGTTGAGGTGGTCAATCGCCTTTGTATATACGTTCATGAGGTGTATACTTGATTTTTGCCAACCTCATGTTGGAGAGGTGATATGTGTTGTGTTCTGTTCTGTTCTGTTTGTGTAGTGGGTGGTGCCACTTTTGCCTGGTGCTGCCCGGGGCTGCAGTTGTGGGGTTCACAGCTGGAGGGACAGGAGGGACAAGAGGGACAGCTGAAATGTGGAGTAGTTTGTGAGTCTTGCTGCCCAACATATCAGCTACAACTACTGCTCGACATGTGCATTTCACGTATATCCCATCTTTATTATATGAGTCAATTGTTTGTTTGTATACATCATAGCTCAATCTGGAAACACAAACACACAAAACACAGAAATACCAAGAAAAACACAATTTAGAAAACAAAATTACCCTCGTTTATATTAGAATAGATCACTAGGAGAAGTAACATAACCCAATGCTCTGATGGACTTCCTGTCCAAATTCTTCAACCCAATCAGATAACTTGCATTCACCCATCCAAAACCTTCAGTGGCAACACCTTTAAATCCACTGCCTTGGTTACCGTACTCTGCTTCAACCTTATGTGGTTGCCTTTCGCTGGTTGCATCGTACTTCTCAACAACTATCCCATTGAAATCAACAAATGCCAACGTCATCAAATAACACCATCTATATGAGAGCCTGTTACATTCCAATTCATAACCATAATTCTTGAATCCTTCCCATGCCATTATCTGATGTGGTGCCCATGCAAATGGATAATCCCATTGTCTAGATGGTTTCGAAAGTCCTAATTCGCCTCTGGATTTCAATGTACCTGAAGCCAAACCTCCAAACACTTCAAATTTCTTTAAAGAATTCTTCATCATTTTAGATGCAGTCTCTTCGTCACACATCTTAGCCCACATTGGATAAAATGTAGTTGCTGATTCATAAGTTGATTGTGATTCGGTTTTAACATTGTAATCAAAATACATTGATTTTTCTTCATTCCATAAATACTTTTCAATGTTTGATTTTCTAACCTCTGATAATTTTAACCATTTCTCACTGGTATCTCCATTGACAAACTTATCATCAAAATAAGTCTTGATAACAAATGCAATGTCAGATTCATATTTATATAACAATGAATTCAAATCAACAGTAGCAAGATAAGCACAAACACCTTCTAATCTATAAGAAGTATCATGACCACTTTCCCTAACTGCACGATCGTGTAAGAAATATTCATCCAACCCAGGCTCTTTAATTTCACCATCGTTATATTTCTTTGTAAACTCTTCAAATTCCAAATTGTACTTTTGACAGTAGATTTTCAAAACAGATTTAAAATGGCTCGATTCCGTCTCTGGTGGTATACCTAATCCATCTGCATGGTAACATGACAACCCTGTCTTTACATCCAATCTTGGTTCAGAACACCAAACATTCCAATACTCTTTAATTGAAGCTTCAATTGATCTTTGTAAGAAATTCAAATTTGTTTCACCTTTAACATCCTTCAAATAATTAAATGTTTTAATTGCCATATCTGTTAAAAAAGGTGGTTGGGATCTTCCCAAATAATAACTTCTATTGGCATTCAAAATCTTATGATAATTTTCAATTTCATAGATGAAATTCTTACACATTCCAATACATGGTTCAATCGATTTAGATTCAATCAATCCCAATGCAATGAAATATGAATCCCATCCATATTGTTCATTAAATCGACCTCCTGGAACTAGATACGGATAACCTTCCAAATCTCCATATTCTTCGGATTTATGTTTCATTGCCAGCGCCAATAAACCAGGCTTGTGATTGATCGATTTTATATATTCAGCATCTATCTTTTGAGGTAAATATTCAACTTGTAATTGATATTCAGGATGATCCGTTGATATCTTATTGTAAAAGAAAAATTGCTCATCATCATCAAATGGTATATAAATTCTTGGTAATTTTGCCAAAGGTGTATCAATCTTGGTATCATGAGCCATCTCAATGATTGAATTCTCATTCATCTGTCTCTCCAAATTTGGCCAAAAACTTCCACTGATTAATCTCTTCAGCCTGTCAACTGGATTCTCATTCAATCTTGCCTCATCCAAAATCATTTGCTTTCTGCCCATACCTTTGGCAATCGTTAATTCTTGTAATAAATTGGATAACATATATGTACCTCTGATATCGTATTGGTTAAAACCGTTGGAATTTGCAGTACCCAATTTCAACACTTTTGGACCTTTATCGTCAATGGTAATCTGCCAGTTATTATCGGTATCTTCATTTCTCAATAACTCTTCCAAAGTCTCATCAATATCACTAATGAAAAATCTCTTGGGATTGTTATAAGTTGATGAATCATCTGCAGAACCTCTTCTACGTAATCCTGATGAGAATTTTGTTGTTGTTGACGATGTTGATGCCATTGTTGTTGAGGCAGCACCAGGTGATGACAATCTTTCATTCGAAAAATTGTTCAAGCTTCTGGCTGAATCGTTTGAAACTTTACTATTTTTGATCTTTGTTAATGAGGATGTTGATTCAGATGGTGAAAGGGCTGGATAGATTTTCTTTTTATTCTTAGCTTTAACTTCAGAACTCAAAAGTTCTGACACACCTTCATCCAAATCATTAACTTCGTCATCCGAACATGTAACTGAACCTGAACTTGAATTTAAACCTGAACCTGTACCATGTTCTGGACCTAAACCTAGATCAATTCCGAATACACCAGATCGGTTACTTGGTGTCTCTGAAGGTGATCTTGATTCATTGGTCTTATCAAACAACGTAAAGGGGAAATAAACAGGATTTCTACCATACGGTGGCAAAACAGCACTCATTGTTCTAGTTCTACCATATTTCGATTTGTTTGACAGTTTCAATGGATCTGTAGTTGGGCCATAGTAAGTGGCTGCTGGTTCGAAAGGGGATATCTGGTCTTCTAACGATGATCTACGTCTAGAATGCGTCTTTACCGAAGGGGTTTTGAAATCAACTTTGGAGTCGGAATTCTGGTTGGTCTTTCCCTGTTTGGTGTTAGTTGTGCTACCTTCTGCTGAATGTGTCATTTTCAGGTAGTCTATGGAGATATATTAGCCTTTTGAAGTACTTGTATTTGAAAATGTGGAGAATGTGAAGGGAGCCAGCGGAGTTGACTTCAATCGTGGCCCTTTTCGATGACTTAAACGAAGATGGTTGAAACTTGGGATGATGATAGTAGTAAGTGAAGTTCAAGTATACACTCAATTGTGATATCACGAGATGGGGAATCTTGACCAGCTTAAACAGGCGTTGATTGGGGGATCTGTTATCCGGCCAGCAAGAACAAGTCTCAATCTCTCTCTCGGTCACGTCTGCTGCTACACATCAGCCTGTGGATGGTGTACGGGTGTGCCGCCCATCTCTGCGAGTGTCGAGAGGAATTGCGGTGACAAAAGAAAAACAAATTTGAGCTCTTTCCACCTGATCTGCCTCTCTCCCACACACAGCTGTCATCTTGAGCCTGAGCTTGAACACCAGCCTGCAACTAGAACCATGTCTACCGAAGAAACCAAACCAGCTGAATCCTTGCCTCAACCTCCAACCGCAAATGTGTTTGCCATGTTTGGTGGTTTGAAGAAGGAAGAGAAGAAAGATGAAGATAAGAAGGAAGAAACTGAAAAAGATGAAGAACCAAAGAAGAAGTCTGCTGAGGATGAAGAAGAAGCACCAGAATCGGATGATATCCATTTCGAACCTTTGGTTCAATTAGAAAAAGTTGAAGTCAAGACCAACGAAGAAAATGAAGAAGTTTTATACAAAATTAGAGCCAAGTTATTTAAATTCCATCCAGAAGCAAAGGAATGGAAAGAAAGAGGTACTGGTGACGTTAAATTCTTACAACATAAGGCAACTAAGAGAGTTAGATTGTTGATGAGAAGAGATAAGACTTTGAAAGTTTGTGCAAACCATATAATCTCTCCTGAATATACTTTGAAACCAAATGTTGGTTCTGATAGATCTTGGGTTTACTCAGTGACTGCTGATGTTTCAGAAGGTGCTCCAGAAGCCCAAACTTTGGCCATTAGATTCGGTAACAAGGAAAACGCTGACAAGTTCAAGGAAGAGTTTGAAAGCGCTCAAAAATTAAACAAAGATGCTTAATTCAATTTTTCAATTTTTCCCCAATCGTCATGTATCTGATCTTCAATATTATGTGTTTCATTAATATGTTTAACCTGAAGCAACACAAAGTTTGAAAATAAATATAAATTAATTAATCAATTAATATATGTATATCTACACAAATATATTTAAATATACATAAGAATACAGTAATAATGTCTTGTAGAGAGGCGGTTTTTTCCACCTTCATGAATACGAAGAGAGAGAAAAGGTGGATTGTTCAATCATCTTTTTTAGAAGCGATACTAGCATCTTCTTCTTGGATATTCAAAAGCTTTTCAGTTCTAGAGCCATAATACGTTTTATTAAATCCCCATTTCAATAAAATCCACAGTAGTCGTATAGGAGAAAATTCAGGCCATAGTACATCCACTATTTCTATATCACAGTCTAAATCAACGCATTCCCATAACATAAAGTCACTTAGTCTGTAAACATTCGAACTTCTTATCAGTAATTCTAGTTTAGGTAAGCCGCCTGTATAGAGATTTTCAGAAATAAGTTCCTCGTTGATTTCAACTGTTTTGTGATGAACATTGTTGGAATTGTTATTGCTATTTTTGTTGTTCTTGTTGTTGTTGCTAGCATTGGTTTTCTTATTATCGTTTTTGTTGGTGGTGGTAATATTATCATTGGTTTTGCTTCCCTTGTGTTTTTTACTATCATTTTCAATTTCATTGTTGTCATCATCATCATACTTCTGACTTGTAAGATTCACAATATTTCGTATTGAGTGGGTGATATCATCTCTTGAAGTATATGGGGCACAAATGTTCAAAATTGCTCTGGTATTATTTTTGGTCATTTCTTCAGCTTCAAAGAGCACTTTTCTGACATCCTTCGGCAACAATTTAACATTACCAAGGACTCTAATCTTGACACCAAATCGATCACAAATATCACCGTTTTCAATAACCTGTTTGAATTTCTTCTTGAACAGCTTCATCAACCAGTCAATCTCTCTGTTTGATCTGTTGAAATTTTCAATTGAAAATGCAAATACACTAACGGATAACACACCACATGAGTAACAAATTTCCAACAATTTCGCCATACTCTCAAAACCTGCATTATGGCCTTCTTCCAAATCGATATTCTGTTGTTTAGCAAATCTTCTGTTACCGTCCATTATAAACCCAACATGTTTGGGCACGGGTCCGGTATTTACCACCTTACAAAGCTGGGTCTTTGTGAATTGGATAAGATGCTGTGTCAATGGGAAAGTTGCTATCCAATCAGACATGGTGGCACAATCTTGTATGTACTATATGGTATTTTGACACTAGTTATGGGCAACAGTAGCAGAGGCCGTGTTGTTTCCCACTCTGCACAGTGCATCACCCTTTCTACACCTGTTGAGTTGAGCCTGTCCTGTACCAAAGAATAGTCGCAGCTCGCACAGTTTGGTCGATGCTCCGCTACTAAGCGCCGCCGATCGACGCGCGCCGACGTGTCTCTTTGGCGCTGCTCGTCTTTCACGCTGTGAGCTCATTGGCCTTTAACCGAGTGCCAAATCTTCGTCAACTGTATCTGCCGTCGGTGCTGAACATGGACCCATCCATTCCACCACCACCACCACCTTCAGGTCTCTGGATACCCGTCGTTTATGAACTGAAACAATCGTTACTTGTTCCCATCTTTTGATTTTCCTCTTGCATACTGTTTTTCTGCTCCCTCTACCCAGGCAACTCCACGTTAGACATATAACTCCAGACTTCAGACCCCATCTGTTTTTTAATACGCAAAAGTTTACCACATTATAGACATATTTTCCTTGAGAAATCCAATTGAAACAAAAATGTTCAAAGCATCAAGAAGTACCAGAATCACAAGACTGATATCCAATGGTACTATCAGTACTAGATTCCACCGTCATCAATCTTCCTTTCCAACGGCTCTATCAGCAGCTGAAAAATTAGTTCAGCCCAAATCTTCAAATCCATTTGATCCGTTTTCAATGGTTTCTGCAGAAATGGGTATCCTGGCTAAAAATATAGCTGTATTGATAGGCTCAGGTCATCCAACTTTGAATAGAGTTGCTTCATATTATTTTGAAGCTGAAGGGAAAAACGTTAGACCTTTGATTGTACTATTGCTATCCAAAGCATTGGCTAAAATCCCAGAATCCGAAAGAACAAGAATCTTGATTGACCAATACGACGTTAATGATCAAGAAGAATTCAAAGGTACTCCAAAGGCATTTTCATTTGCTGGACAAAATCCATTGGATTCAATCTCTCCGTTGAGAATCTTAAATGGTATCAATCCAAATATCATCTTGAACCCTTTGAGCAAGCCATTGATTGAGCTGGATAACAGAGAAATGGATAAAAAAAACGGTATTTTGCCGAAACAAAGAAGATTGGCTGAAATCACAGAAATGATCCATACTGCATCTTTATTGCATGATGATGTCATTGATTTTTCAGATTCAAGACGTGGTAGGGATAGTGGAAACATTGCATTTTCAAACAAGATGGCAATCTTGGCAGGTGATTTCTTACTTGGTAGAGCCTCTGTTTGCTTGGGTAGATTAAGAAATGGTGAAGTTGTTGAATTGATGTCCACTGCAATTGCTAATTTGGTGGAAGGTGAATTCATGCAGTTGAAAAATACTGTGTTTCAGCCTGATTTAAATAAGATTGAAAATGACAACACTATCAAACAAATCCCAGAACCAACGGGCAAAGTTCCAATGAGAGTTCATGAATATTCAGTTCCAACTGAAAATTTAATAACACATGAAGAGAACGTTCATGCTGCATTTGAGTACTATCTTCATAAAACATACTTGAAAACTGCGTCTTTGATGTCAAAATCTTCAAGATCCGCAGCCATCTTAGCTGGTTGTGACGAAGCCTTGGTGGAAAATTGTTATCAATTTGGTAGAAATTTGGGTTTGTGTTTCCAAATAGTTGATGATATGTTGGACTACACAACAACTGCTGAACTATTAGGTAAGCCAGCCGGTGCAGATCTAAAGTTAGGCTTGGCAACAGCACCAGTCTTATATGCCTGGAAACAGAAACCAGAGTTGGGTCCGTTGATAGGTAGAAAATTCAGTGAGCCAGGTGATGTTGAAATAGCTAAAAAAGCTGTTGATGAATCGGATGGTGTTGCCAAAACTAGGGAACTAGCCCAAGGTTACTGCGATGATGCTTTGCGTAATTTAAGATGCTTGCCTGAATCAGATGCAAGAAGTGCTTTAGAGTTCCTTACAAATTCTGTCCTCACAAGAAACAAATAATTCTGTTCTTTTCTTGGTGCCCATCATTGAGAAAAACATCTGATGTATATATTCATACTCGATTTACAAATTACCTTCATTTATAACTTTCTGTAATTAGATTTTCACATATTTATTATGCTCCAATCAAAGAGCCTTCTAAATATCCTTCCTGTTAGCATGTCATAGTATGCAAACTCCCCAAACTGTTTGATATGTAAGGTTAGAATACCTCGGCTCAAGTAATCGGGATGGTTCTCGCTTTTTGAAAAATGCCAAAAAAAATATATATTTTATGTAAGACTACCAGTTCGTTCTTGAAGACATTCCAGCAGTTCCAGTGCACTTCAGAAAGTTTTGGCTTCAGTTATATGTTCAAACTAGTCTCTCCCGTAAGTAATAGAGGTGATGTTGCCATCAGTCTCGCAAGACAGTGTGTCGCTCGGTTTACCACGTCCTCTGTGATTAGGAATGAGGAAAAGGCAGAATCTTCTGGTTCTCCTCCATCGGTCAATTGGGAATCGCTCAAACATCCTGATTTGAATGAAGTGCTAGTCAAAGAAACAAAACAATGTTTGGAAACTTTGCCATCATACTACAAGAAGAACAGATATGATCGCAAATCAGCGCCACTTCTACGACACAATTATAAGGCTAGGATGCTGCCTGTTCATGATGCAATCAAACTTGTGAACAAGAGACAGTTCAATTTGGTTGCCCTTGATATCGAAAAACTCGAAACGTCTCGGACTACAATAACTGAAGTTGGAATAAGTGTGTATAACCCTACTCACCAACAGACATCATTGTTCCCTCATATTCTCAATATTCATCTACTTCCAAGCGGTACCCTCAGAAATGTTAATAGGAAATATGTTCCGGATTGTAAATTCAACAACTTGACAGGAGAATCAATCGTGCTGTCAACAGAAGAAGTGAGACATGTTATAAAAAGCATTTTCGAAAAACTGGGTCCTAATACCGTCATCGTTGGGCACGATGTTATCGATGATTTAGTTGGAGTCGAAAGTATGCTAAAGGCTGAAATCCCTCCTGATCTTATGCTTATCGATACATTAGATCTTTGGAGCTCTATGGTTTCTAATGGTGAAGTTAGCGTCAGAGGTTCTTTGCCTTATATTTTGGACAAGCTTTCTATACCGAGTGCCTATCTGCATAATGCTGTGAATGATTCTTATTACTCTCTATTGGCTTGTCTCTTGATGTGTTCTCCGGGTTTCAGAAACAATGCAATGTCCTCAATTTCGCCCGCAATTCAAACTCTTGAATCCCGACTCAATGCAAAACTAAATGAACTTGGTCCTGCGAAAGTTTCAGACGCAGAACTTGACCCAACAAAGGCACTTGATCCTGCAAAAGTTGCCAGTTGTGTTGATGATTCTCTCATCTCTCTATTGAAGTTTCAGCCCCCTGAGGCAAATATTGTGGATAAAACCAAAAGAAGAAAAAATCTACCAAAAGCTACCCCAAACAGAAAATTCAGGGCCTTGAATAAAAATGTCTTCTATCCAACGGTTGAGTACAACCAGGAGGACATCGAACAGAAATTGAAAGACCTTGTCAATGACTCCTGATTCTCAAGAAGGAACCCCCCTCCCCCCCTCCTATGTACATATCTACTATCATCATTATCGCGTCAAGATAATATGATACCTTTTCTAATTGTCTAGATTCAAAACCGAAAATAGTTCTAATAAACAATATTTATTATTATAATACACAACAACCACAAAAAGGGAAATGCTATTCAGCAACCGATAAAATAACATATAATATACACATTGATCAACTAATGATCTCCTTATTTTGTAGAGAAATAGATCTAGTCATATTGTCAACCTTGTAAATACCCACCAACTGTTGGGCCAGTTCAAACATATTGTTTCTCAAGGAGATGACAATAAATTGGGCGTTCTTGGTCCTTTCTTTTATATAGTTGGCAATAATACTAACATTTCTGAAATCTAACGCAGCATCAATTTCATCCATAACATAAAGTGGGGTAGGTTTATAACGATGCAAGGCAAAAACTAAAGCCAACGATGAAAGTGTCTTTTCACCACCCGATAAGTTGCTGATGTTTCTCCATGACTTTCTAGGCGGCATCACTGAAAAGTTCACACCTTCTGAGAATGGATCCAAAGAATCAACTAGTTCCAATTCTGCATTACCACCAATGGTAATCATCTTGTACATGTCCTTCAAAGTGTTGGAAATAACGTTGAAGCCGGACATGAATTCTTCTAGTCTCTTCTTCTTGAGCTCCTCGCATTTTTCCTTCACTTCGTCCCTATCATTAACGGATTTATTCAAATCAGTCTTTCTTTCTCCATATTCAATAAATCTTCTTCCATATTCTTTCAAAATTTCTAGATCAACTTGAGTTTCCTCCAAATATTTTTCGTTTTTCTCAATCTCTTCAAATAGCTCTTTCATATCAATTGATTCTATCTCTTCTTGGGTGAGCGAAGGGACTTCAACATTCTGTTGCTTCAAAGAAGTTCGGAGATCATCATCTTCTTTCAAAAAAAAGAGATACTCATCGATGTCTCTGTACTCAAACTCCTCTTGCTCCTCATGTATACGCTTTGTACGCATCTTACAAGCTCTGATATCGGTTTCGCATTTCTCCAATTTATTGGTGAGTTCAAGTTCTTCCTTTCTTAAAACATTTAGTTCAGCTTCTAGATCATTGATTTCTTCTTTCAATTGATCTGCACGCTCCACAAGCTCTTCCTTAGTGTTTGCCAATTCTTCGACTTTCTTTTCGGAATGTTGAAATAATGATAAAGTCTGCTCATACTCAAGTTTGGAATCAGCTATAGATTTTTCACTTTCTTGAATCTCCTTCTCATTTTCATCTATGTACTTCTTGAGTCTGGTGATCTGATTCTTGAGTTTCGTCAATTGAAGCGTATCGGACTCGGTTTTCTCAGTAACAATCTCAATTTTCTGCATAACGGAATCAACTTTGGATTTTTGCATCTTTAAGTTCACACCACCTATATCCATAATCTTTTGCTGCAGAGCATCGATTTTACTTTCAAACTCTTGAGAACCTTCTTGTAGTTTTGACTTTTCGGCCTCTAGTATTTGTAAAGATTTCTTGAGTCCTGATATTTCAACTTTGAGCTGTTGTTCTGCCTTTTCCTTTGACACTGAAGCTTTCAACTGACTTCTCATTTCTTTTCCTTCTTCTTCTAAGGACCTCGTTTCAACTCCAAGTCTGGATAATTCCATTTCAATTTGTGGCTGTCTGTCTTTGAATTCATTCAACGCGGCTTCCATTTCGTTGAATGCAGATGATGCATTTCCAAAAGCAGCTTCCTTGTGCTGGGCCTCTTTGATCAGTTTTTGAAGTTCGAATTCAGAAACTTCGTTGCCAGCAGAACCGGAAGACGAAAGTCTCATTGCACCTCTGAAAGCACGGTTACCACCACCCGACATTGTACCACTTGTGTCAACCAACTTACCGTCTAACGTCACAACTCTCCATCTTCTTCTTCCTCCAAAGGCCACTCGGTTAGCTTCTTGTAAGTTTGTAGCAACCAAAGTATCAAACATGGAACTGTAAAATGCAGGCGCAAATCTTGGATGTGATGGTGTAATTAAATCATATAGTCTAGGAGCAGGAGTGTCTATTCTACCCAGGTTGTAACTTCTCAACTTCTCTAAAATGATGAACTTACCAAAACCTAAGTTGTTTTTTCTCATATATTGAATACATTGCTGTGCAACCTCGACTGAATCAACAACATAGTCATCTAAAGACCCACCACCTGTTGAAATAGCCACATCATATTGGTCGTCAATTACACCCAAATCACCTAATCTTCCATGGAAACCTTTCAATCTACCGGTTTCCTTTAAATGAACCAACGCCTGTAAAACTTTGTTCCTTGTGTTAACACTGGATACACTGGATCTTGCCTCCTCTGCCCTTTGTCTTGATGTCATTAATTCACTTTCCATGATTCTCAACTTCGATCTGGACTCTTCAACTTCTTCTTCACCGGCCGTTATCTGCTCTGAGACATGAGCGTGCTCTTTCTTGAGATAGTCAACCTGTTTTGCTTGAGATTTTATTAACTCTCCGATTTGCTCTAGCCTATTCTTGGCATGCGTTGACTCTTTTTGGATATCTTCCAGCTGTTTTTCAAGCATCTCGATTTCCGATTCTTTTAGAGAAATCTCGCTGCTCTTCTTATCAGTATCTGTCTTCCAAGGCTGTAGCTGCTTTTGTAATGCTTCTATTTGTAGAGAAACATCCCTAGTTTTGTCAGCTAGTTCAAGTTTAATTGTCTCAAGAGAAGCTTTCTCTCTCTCTAGTTGAGTTGCTAGTTCTGCTGATTGCTTCTCATATTCTTTTAGGTTAGTTTCTGCTCTCAGGCTTGAAGTTTGTGCTTCTCTTAAAGAATAGTTATTTTTTTCCAAGGAGCCAGCTGCTTTCTTCTTCTTGTTTTCCATATGTTTGATTTTTTCATCCATGGTAACCTTTCCTTTTTCTATTTTTTTGTGGGCCCTTTTGAGCTCTTCTGCTTCCCTTTCATTATCCTTGATCTTTTGAGTCAATTCTGTATACTGAGAGTTCAATTTTTTGGACTTCTTCACGAACTGTGTACGACTAGTATTCTCACCTTCTAATTTTGCTTTGATTTCTTTAACTTCGTTGGTCCTCTGCTCCAGAAATTCTTCTTCGTCTTTCAATGAGAATTGATAAAAGTAAGTTTTCTTTATGATAATATTTTTTTCAACGGTCAAGTATTCTATAGCTTTGTCCTTCTGTGGCTCTAGCTCGGATTTTGCTCTTTCGGTGATCTTGAATCTTTCTTCCCTTTTAATACATTCTTCGTTTAACTCATCTCTCTTGAGTATGTTTTCTTCAATCAGCTCTTTGTATTTCGAAGTCCCAATGATGTCTTCAAGGTATTCCAATAAACCATCGTCACTTTTTCCTTCGGCTTTTGGTTTCATCTGTGCAATACTTTCAACCTCACCTTGTAAGATCAAAAATCTTTTGTGGTCTAAATCGACTCCTTTTCCTTTCAAAAGATCTGTAACTTCAGTATAAGAAGCTTCTCTTTCATTGATGTAATATTTGGAGGAATTATTCCTAAAAGCTTTTCTTGAGACCCTCAATGCTGAATCGGGTATATCTGTGGCCATTGGATTTCCTTCTGAGTCATAACCGTCGACTACATTCTTGAAATCAATATCAACCTGGCAAAATGCAAGATTCTGAAACTGTTCTGAATTATGGATCAACTCACTCAACTTCGATTGTCTCATTTTTGAAGCACGGAAACCGAACACGAATAATAAAGAATCAATCACGTTAGATTTACCAGAACCGTTTGGACCAACTACAGCACTAAATGAAGAGTTGAAAGGACCGATAACTTGCTGACCAGCGTATGATTTGAAATTAATCAGAGTTAGGTAGTTAATCACTAGTCTTGGTTCATTAATCTCCTGTTTGTCACTTATTGTACTTAATCGTCTTTGCTTTGTTTTGTTCTCGGATTCTAGTCCCACAACAGACAGTCTACGGGATTTCTTTGAATGTTGAGAGTCCTGTGAGGGTTGGGCACCACTTGCACTATGCTTGTCAGCTTGGTCATCTTTCACATCTTTATCTTGGTTGTTAGCATTTGTTTCAAGTTCTCCTTCTTCCTGAATCATTTGGTCTGGGGAACTGGGTTTCACAACAGAGATATTGGGAGCGTCATTTCTGGTTTCCATTTCATATTCATCATCCGACTGCTCATGGGTTGACTCCACCATCTGTGTATATGTGGATATGGTATATTTGTATTGTTTTCGATGGCTTTGACACGTAAACCAGCCTAACCAAAAGTGTAAACACCATGTACAGAGTTGTTTCAGTGTGTTTGTGATCCGCTATTTCTTTTCGTGTCTCGCTGCAGGGCTGCGCAACCCTCTGGTGCGGTGAGGTCCTCCCTCTTGAGCATCTGGGGTACTTGAAGGTAAAACTCTCTCTCCAACTATCCAGCACTTCTTTACATCAAAGAGGATATACTTATCAGTATTCATTTGTATTAACAGAGACGTATACAATATGGCTATTACTGAGATTCCTGAAATTCGTATGTATTCTTGCTGCTTACTAGAAGGAAACAAAACAGAAAAGCTCATCTTTATGTTACCCCACTTTTGCTATATCAAGTACTAACAAATCAATATTTTCATATACCACACACATTGATCACCAGTTTCTCATGATGACATGAAAAAACACAAGATACCACTTATATATAGAGACAGATGCGCTAGATTGTTGATTCCTTTGACCAAATGTAGAAAAGAGGGCTGGTACATGCCATGGAATTGCTCGGAAGAAAGACATGATTATGAACATTGCCAGTACTTAGACTTCAGAAGAAGAGTCAAGGAGTTAGAAGATTTTAGAGAGGCTAGAGACGCATCTAACAAAGGGTGATTACTACTATGCTTTTATAGCTATGTTTTTACAACTTCAACGCCTTTTTCATCATATGAGTCGGTCAACTCTCAGTTGCTGTATTTATTTATTTTACATTTTTGTCTTTAAACAATATAATTGACTCTGTTTTTGGGTTGTAATCTAACATAGATTAATTTACCGTATATCCTTCAAGTATTTGAGTTCATAATGGGATTTATGTTGAGCGTAATGAATCGATATTATCTGCTGAAATATATAAGCTTCAATTCTAGAGTCAGGATTCAATGCCCTAGCTTGTTTCTGGTAGTAGCATGGTGGTCAGTTCCATATACACCTAATAGTTTTGCTTTAAAGTTAGAACTATTACGAGATTGAGTTCTGTTGGAGAATGTGTCTATATTTCTGGCTACTAGTGGGGAGTACATCTGTTAGATTTGGAATTGTAGCCCCGTGAGATGTTAATTTATTGCTACCAAATACCATCAGATAGTTTAATGTCAAGCAGTAGGTCTAATCCTTAGTTGGCTGAGTTCAGGTATCCGTGACATCAAAACTAGCATATATTATCAACAGATCAGTATCTAGTTAACTATCATTATATTGCATAAAACGCAAACCAAAAGGGAAGGGTAAAAAATCACCTTCAACTTATTAGCTGTGTTCGTGTCTATGTTGACCCTCATTTGCTTGGGGTGCATCGCTGTATATTTTTTTCAACTAACCTGCCTTTAACAGCTACAAAATTTACAGATAACACCTTGATGTTGACCATACCCGTTGGTTAGGTTTCGTTTTTGTTTCAAAATATTTTATGTTGTGCTATTTCCTATAAATAGAGGTTTATCTTCCGGCAATGAGAAACAGACGGTACGATGACTGGTTTCATACTTTTCAGCTTTTCTCATCATTAACATAAATCATGATGAAAAAAGCTTCTAACAGTTCTTCAAATGAAGATTTAGAAATCGATAAACAAAAGAAAAACTGGATCATCTTTTTGTTTTGTACATTAGTTGCATTTGGTGGATTTGTCTTTGGATGGGACACGGGAACCATTTCCGGATTTGTGAACATGAGAGATTTCAAAGCCAGATTTGGTAAGATCAATTCATCAGGTGATGAGTACATTCCAGTTATCAGAACTGGTTTGATGCTCTCAATTTTCAATATCGGATGTGCCATTGGAGGATTAACATTGGGAAAGACCGCAGACAGACTCGGTAGAAAGAAATCGTTAACCGTTACAATGGTTGTTTATATCATTGGTATTGTAATTCAGATTGCATCTTCATCTGCTTGGTATCAGTATATGATTGGAAGAATCATTTCCGGTTTGGCTGTTGGTTCAGTTTCAGTTGTGTGTCCCATGTTCATCTCAGAAACAGCACCAAAAGCACAAAGAGGTTCATTGGTCTCCATTTATCAGTTGATGATCACTCTTGGGATTTTCCTTGGTTACTGTACCACTTACGCTACTGATCATCACTATAATGATTCAAGACAATGGAGAATCCCATTGGGACTCTCTTTTGCCTGGGCATTACTTTTGATGCTTGGATTGAAATTTATGCCTGAGTCTCCGAGATTCTTGTTGCAAACTCATAAGATCGAAGAGGCTAAACTGTCATTTGCTAAGGCAAACAACACCAGTGTTGACTCTGAATTTACATTCAAAGAAATTGAGCAAATGAGAGCCGTTATTGAAGAAGAAGAAACTTTGAAGCATAATTCATCTTGGAAAGAATTATTCACAAATAAAAATAAAATATTGTATAGACTATTCATTGGTGTGTCTATCCATTCTTTGCAGCAATTGACTGGTGATAACTATTTCTTCTATTATGGAACTACAATCTTCAAATCTGTGGGATTGGAAGATTCTTTCGTGACTTCAATCATATTGGGAACTATTAACTTTGTCTTTACATTTTTATCATTCTATGTTGTCGATAGATTTGGAAGAAGAAGAACTTTACTTACAGGATCCATTGGAATGGCTGTTTGTTTATTTATATTTACATTGGTTGGAACCCAAGGCTTGTATGATGGTAAATACGGAGTGGATGCTCACAAGGGTGCTGGTGATGCCATGATTGTCTTTACAGGAATCTTCATTGCATTTTTTGCTGTTACATGGGCTCCTACCACGTTCGTTGTTGTTTCAGAGACATTCCCCTTGAGAATAAGAGCCAGATGTATGGCTATTGCTTCTGCTGCCAACTGGATTTGGGGATTTTTGATTGGATTTTTCACACCTTTGATCACAGAGCAGATTCATTTTTCATTGGGTTATGTTTTCTTTGGTTGTGTGATTGCATCCATCTTTTTCGTGTTTTTCTTCCTTCCTGAAACTAAAGGATTGACTTTAGAAGAAGTTGACGTCTTATATGAGAATTTTATCCCTGGTCTCGCCTTCAGAGAAACGAGTGTTGAACCTAAGCG
Source organism: Ambrosiozyma llanquihuensis (assembly GCA_030568425.1). NCBI lineage: Eukaryota > Fungi > Ascomycota > Pichiomycetes > Pichiales > Pichiaceae > Ambrosiozyma > Ambrosiozyma llanquihuensis. The sequence goes on along the minus strand of JAJMFV010000273.1, from coordinate 133,793 downwards.
TGAAGAATTTTAGTTTGTTTATTTGGCTATTTGAATTTGAGAATAATGTTTAATATATCTTTTGAATCTATTTACTATTAAATGAATAGTTGAATTTCAACCTGACTATTTCATTGTCTGGTAAATCTCTGGACCCTGGGATTGTATTAAACGCTCCCTCGAAATGTTACCATTATTGTTCATCGGGTAGTAATGAGATCAACAGTATAGATATACCTGCATCGGTGATATTAGGTACTCATTCAGAAAGTAAAGTATTAATACTATCAATTATATCAATACTTTTCCTCTCTGGATGAACTCTATAGTCTTTTGGTCTACTGCATCTAAAAAACTGCAGAAGGAGAAACTGCAAAAAAATAAAATTGATCAAACCCAGGATCGAACTGGGGACGTTCTGCGTGTTAAGCAGATGCCATAACCAACTAGACCATCCGACCAATTATGAGTAAATTTGAGGCGATAGACTCACTCTAAGATATGACTAGCTAAACTAATCCTTGCACCAGCTATGACATAACCAAGTAAGTAAGCTACACGTGACTTTAGGATTGGTCGTTGCGTTGTAGTGCTTCTTCCCCTTCCTTAAAGACTCGTAATACTGTTTGCGAGGAGTGATATGTGTCAAATTGTTCAATGACATTACAAATAGAATCCAACTCTTTACAGTAAAAAAGTGCCATGGATATTGATGATTTAAAGATGGGTCCGAAAAAAAAAATCATTTAATATCTTCTGTAGTTTTAGTTTTTCTGTCTAGGGAAAGTAGAAGACGTACTTCTACGCTATGCTTTTTTTATAGTTTAACTGAATCTATTATGTTATCAAAAGAAAAAAAAAATCAAAATTATCAAAAAAAGCTAATCAACTGTGGTAGATATCTTGAATAACTGTTCTACTTAATTTGAATAACGTTGTGGCTTCGATTTGTATAAATTTTGTTCAAAACAAAAGGAAAGTAGCTCATTTCTAATTCAATTTTGGTATTTCAGAAACAAACCAGAAAATAAATAGTTTATGCTCAACTACTTCTAAAGATATTTTTCTTTGAATGATGCTGGATTTAACTCATTAGACAGTACATTTTTTTCATTAGGTAGCTCTGATGGGAGATTAGAATAGAAATCCCATCCACTCCCTTAGTTTCCTGTTTTACTCTTGAAACTGTAGATTGTACTCGGTATCCGTGGTGGGTTATTGATTTATATGATCATCGCAAACAAAGCTTATAAGACTCTACTTGTATACTCGTGTGGATCCTTAGCCGTAACAATCTGTATCAATACGCTGACTATATAAGTTTTACTAATCGGATTATAAAAGTAAGGATTAAAGTATCATTTACATATCTTAAAATACATACACACGCACACAGAAGCCTACGTTAGTTCAAACTAAAAAATAGACGAATCTAAAATAACAAAACATATACATTGAATAATTAAACATTTATGAACCATAAAAACCATTTCTCAGTTAGTATATTTCGAACAATACTCGGATTGGTAAACATCATCAATAGTCAGTCTTTTATTACTCTTAACCAACAACCCACTGACTAGCGCCTTCGGCTGCTCGAATTTACCCTGATCATCTTTCATATAATACCAATCCCATGAAATTAATGCAATTCTATGCGATGGCTTGTTCTTGTTTCCTCGTTTTACCGGTTTATTAGGGATCGGATCAAACGGTAATCTGTCTTCAAGTATCGTATATAGAAGCACACCAAGCGACCAACAGTCGTTTTGTTTACCATCGTATTTCATACCCAATAGCAACTCTGGAGAAACGTAATCTTCAGAACCACAACGAGTGGACATCATTGGATCATTAGGATTTATTCTCTTTGATAATCCAAAGTCGGAAAGCACAACCAATGGTTGGGATAGGTTTCTGCTATTTTCTGATAGTAGTTCCTCTGCACTGTACGACAATATCACATTTTCTAATTTTATATCCCTATGACAGACATTGTTATCATGCAGATACTTTATAGCAGACGTGATGTTTGCAAATATGTTTCTTATTAGTTCATAACTAACTCTTGGTTTATTATTCAACAAGAAGTAAAACAAATCACCTCCAGGGTAGTATTTCAATGCCAGAATCACCAGATTTTCATTCAATTTTGAGTTTGAGCCGATTAATTTCACGATGTTTGGATGATGCAGGTTTTGCAATATCTCTATCTCTCTGACCAACGAGGATTGTATCCTGAGCTTTGTATCTGTATCCTCATCCTCAATGATATTTGTTACTTTAAGTGCAACTTTTTTGTCAGCGGAAAGATAAACTTTACTGAATGATCCTTCACCGATTTCCTTGACACAGTTCCATACTTGTTTTTGAAAGTTATTAGGATCGTATGTGATATACGTACCGATCAAGTTTTCTCTTGATTCAATATTCTGTAGCACAACGGATTCGTCATTATCTTCTTCGATAAGAGGATCATTGATGGACAAATTGGATTCAGTTCTAGCAAGTTTTTTCAAAAGGAGTTCCTGTTCTCTTGCAAAAGGAGACTGTATTGGTTTTGATACTATTCTTTGCACTGGTTCAATATTGAATCTGTTATTAGGCTTATTGGATAGGATGTCGGCTGCCATGTATTCGGAAACGGATCTGGGCAGCGGGATAAAAGGACGGTAATCATTCTGATGTTGTTGTTGAGGGCTTTGATTCGTTCTTTGTTGATATGCTTCAGAAGACCCTCTTGATTTCTTCACAAATAATTGCCTTGCTGGATCTATTGACGAGTTGCTCCTAATATCTGGATCCTGAGAACAGAACGGGGATGGAAGATGAGGTATATTTGATATTCTTGGATCCTGACTGTGAAGCATCTGCGACTCCAATGGTGAAGATGGAGTGTAATCCAACGTAGCAGAATGAACCACAGGAGGAGATGAGAACACCAAGTGCTGAAGTTGTTGATGATGTTGAGCTTGCCTATTTGGCTCTTGCAAGTTGTCCATAAGTTTGTGCCTTATTATTGTTTGGCTAGTGGAGTCAATCGACCTTGAAGATGGAGGTGGGTCTTCGTCCTTTGAAGAGAGTTGGGAGGACATTGTGCACTGGTATCGAATGAGCTTGAATCAACATATACATATACCAATGACTGGATAAAAGAATGGGAGGTTGTGCTTTTGGGTGGGGGAGTGTCCGGTGAGGGAAATGTGCTTAGTTGCACTGTTTTATATGTATTTTGCTTTGTTCCTTATGCGACAGAGAATTGTGGAGAGGATCTGTGGTGATCTGGAAGATTTACACTACAGACAGACACCCTGTCACGGGTACACCCTTCTGTCCTCTACTGTTCTCTACTGTCCTCTACTGTCCTTCGTGTTGTGTGTTTGTTTACTCTGGCAATATCTCTGCCAGCCCCTTCAGTGGGAATGGGTTGTTCGTGGAGCTAAGCAATTTGCAGGCCCTCCCTCCCACTCTGGACGGCGATTAGGAGGCAGACAGCCTGCAGAAGGCCTTTACAGAGGCCTCTGACCGGCACCACTTTTTTCCAGATAAATGAAGAGAGTGGCACAATCTGTTCTCAACCTTCTGAATAGTAAGAAGCTAGCCTCAAGTAGAGATAACAAACACATGAAATTGAGCAATCACCGCTGTGAAGGGGCCCTTCCCGGAAGTAGTGTCGCACACAATGGCGCAGTATTTTCCAGCACGTGGCGCACCACTCCAACCTCCGAGTTCTTTGTCTTTTGAAACCATTTGCTGTACTTCACAGACAGGACTACACCTACACCCACATTCACATCCACATCCACATCCAGATTCAGTTGTTTGATATCCACATCAGCGCCACCACATTCTCACTCACTGGACATGTCGACGCAGGAAGATAATTCGTCAACAATGGTGGTCTCCAACCCATCGGAACCTCCATATATACCTCATATCTCTGCTGATGTGACTCCCCTATCGTTGATATTGAAAAGACAGTCGATTCACACTTACAAACAATTGAAAGATTTCATAAAAACACTCCCTATGAACTCACAGTCTGATAACATCAAGAAGAAATTCTTCTTGGATCTGATTGTGCAAATTAGGGAAAACTTCATTAGATTATACGTGTTGTGCAAATGGGCCAGAAACTCTAAAAGTATTGAAAAATTGATTGATTTGTTCGTTTGGCTTAGGGAACAGAACCAGCTAATATCAAACGCAGTAATGTCAATTGGATCAATCAAACAACAGTTGGTTTCTGCAAAACTACCAAATCCAGACCTGACAACAGCAATGGAAGTTTTAATCAAGGGAAGACCTCAATTGCCAACCTATGGATTTGTTCAACCTCCACCTTTGAGCTCCACTTTGATTCTTCAAACCTTGAAAAATTTGAATATTGAATTATCCATGAGAATGGCATTGATTGAAGATTTACCTATAGAATTCTATAAATACGCTATTAAAGATGGTAGAGTCACTTTTAACGTGCCCAACTCATTCCAATGTGCCATATCAATCGCAGATGATATACCGGATTCTAAATTCTTCTTGGTGGATTTCAGATTGGGCTTTCAATCAAAGGATAATGAACTTGTTCCAAGTGTAACTTCATTACCAAAGCAAACTTTGCATCATTTGGAAAAATTTGCCAATATCGAATTGAGAAACAATGGACTTTCATCACTATACTCTATCTTGCATAACTACTCAACAACTTGTAAATTATATTTAATACACAGACATCTCATTCAACTCAGAATGGGTATATGGAAAGGTCATATCACACACACATATAATGCAGAAAAATGTTTTGTGATTGTTACCTACTGGTTGAAAAGACGATCCGTTAAATCAACCATTGAAATTGGAAAACTAAAAGATAATGAATTGGGTTTCAGATGGATTAAAGAAGGAAGGTTATATACGGATCATGATTTGAAATTGGCTGATGAGAATGGAAAAATAAACATCGAAACAACAATCAGAAACGTCATCAAAAAACACATAGATACAAACATAAAACAAATCAAGAATGAATTGATTGACAAAGTTGAGAATATGGATGAGATTTGCACCATTGGAAGTAATTCACAATTGATATTGGACACCAGTCATAGCAAGACAGCTGTATATAGTATAGACTCGTTATCTGGTGATGGTTACTTCCAAAATCCAAATCCTCTCATGAATTCAATAGCATTTCAAATCAACCAAGATCCAAGATTGACGTACTTGGGCTTGTTGAAATTAAGATTACAAACCCAGTTAAATGAGCTATCAATGAAATTGCATGTTACAGGATGGATCAACGTTGAAGCCATCAAATTGAATGCAAATGAACAATCCAAATTGGCAATCGATTATGGTCTTTTGAAAGAGAAGAATTTATCAAACCAATTGTTTAGCTTGAAATTTTATAGAAGAAAAGAATGGCCTTCCGGTTGGTTCTTAGCCCTTGGTGTTCCAGGATACTCATCCAATATCCAATGGTGGTGTTCCAGAATCAAGTCGTCAGCTGGTCAATGGTCCGTCTCATGGGCTGAGCCGGTGAAAGTTGGGAAATCAGATAACAGACACGATTATTCCAACCTACTCTCGCTAGTTAAGACAACTACTGCAAAGTTACTGTCTAATTTGATAATAAAAGAGTTAACAGATAAAGGTTGTTTGTTGAAAGTGGTTGACAAGGAAAATGTCAAGGCCAAACAGTTCATTGAAAACAACTTTGGCTTGAATTTGGAAACAGGACAGGATAAAACTTTGATAATCATAAATAATGAGTCCCTTTTCAATATATCAAGCGCTAGAGAATCATTAGTATTGTCAGTTTCAAGTAAAGGGGACAAGCTGGATATCTTGATTTTTGGAAAATTACAACCGGATATCAAACTTCCTTCTTTCTCATTCAATGACGAACAAGACAACTCCATTGAATTGAATCCAGAAACATCCATTTTCAAAATCCATTCTGTTGTAAACTTGAAAGAAAAGCTCAAACATACAGGATCCCAATCCAACGGTTCATCTGTTTTAAACGGTGCATTGTATACCTCGATGGTTACTGGAAATAATAATGGAAACAACAACGGAGATCTACAGCTAATGGAGAGTCCATTGTTAGTGTTGAAAAAGTTATCGAGTTTGTTGTCACTATTGAAATTTGTTGGCAATGACAGCTCATTGGTGATGTCGCATGTCTCGCTGAGTAAAATTACTTTCCAATATGGAAAGCTACCTGAAGAACTAATCACCTTGAATGTTTCAAACGAGGGACAAGACTCGATTCTGATAGAACTACCAGAGGGAAATCCACATCAAGTGTGCTTGAAATATTTGAATTCAATAGTTTCCAAGGATTTAAATTTCAAGAGAATAAAAGAACTAATCACATACTTGAAAATCACTCTACCATTCTACAAACTCTCCCTGAAATTAAGTCAAGAAAGTGAAAAAGATCTCAATACATTCACAGATAGCAACAACAACCCTAATTTGACACTGGATGAGCTGAAATTCTCTCCAGAATATGGATTTGATTTGACAATGTACAATTTCGAACTCATGAAGCTAGTCTATTATAAATCAGTAGATAGAAAGATCGAAAAGAAATTGAAAACCGGGAAATTCAAAATCAGTTTGAAAGTTGAACTAAGACACAAGAGCAAGATATTATCGATGAAGGATTCTGTCTATATGGTGTATTTAGAAGATCCAACCACCAACCCTTCATTCGATAATACCTCGATCAACGAGAACATGAAGATGCTATACGACGCAATTGAAGTGCGGTTGAGCGAGTTCTTCAAAGGAGAGAAGACCATTGCTATAGATAACAAGGATGGACGCGTCATCTACCTCCGGGATGCCATTGCATGTGACCATAGCTGTGTGGAACAGGTTGTTGAGTTCCTCCACCATCAAGTGAAAGGCATACTGTTCCATTGAAGCGATGCGCCACCGAATACGCCACAGTTTTATACCGTGTTTTTTTCTGATTTCCGGCCCCTCAAAAAAGTGTGTGTCTTTTGCCTTGAACCGTTGTTTGTAGCGTAACTGTCTTTGTAGAATGACCAGTACCCAGAATCAGCAGTACAGAAGGTTAGCTTCCGAGTCACGATAGCCATGCACGAGATACAGGAGATACCCAGGGGAACCAATCCGAACCATTACTACTCCTCGCTGAACGGCCAGCAGCCCAGATCAAGCTCGTTATTTTCACAAGATGCACAACAATCATCAGGATCAGCTCCGAAACGTAAAAGAGTCAACTATAACATCCAGGCAATACAGGCACAGCAGCTTCGAGCAAATACAGAACCATCGGATAACGCAGAGAATGGGAACAACGGCAACGGTAATGGAAACAACAACGACGTGGATGAGATATCGGAACACGATGCATTGTTAAGTCAGATTGAATTGAAAAAAGCCAATAAGAGATTCGATGAATTGAATAGGGAGAATTACAACGAGCAGATCAAGTTCGATGTGCCCAAGTCGTTGATTCCTGGGAAGATCGAGAAGAAAAGTAAAGCCAGTGCGGTTGTCAAGAGGATCTTGATATCAAAGAAAACCTGGAGCAATTATGTCGATGAGATTGATAAGAAAGAGTTAAGATTGTTGAAGAAATTGGAAGTGAAAGCGGATAAGATTAAGATTAAGAAGATGTGTACTATCTGTGGTAATGTCTCATTTAGTACTTGTATAAAATGTGGGGCCAGGGTGTGCTGTGTCAGGTGTACGAAAACCCATAATGAAACTAGATGCTCAAATTTTTAAGGTACAATTGTTTCTCGGTGTATAATAAAAATAATAAATGATAATAATATATAAAAACTTATGTTACTTGGGTGAAATAAAAGTGTAAAAATACCGTTCGTTACGTGGGGGAGAGAAAAATGCAAAACACAAAACAGAAAAAACAAAGACAAAATGAAAGAAAAGCCAAGAGCAAAAGCGAAAGTTAAGCAACAAAACACATTTAAACAGTAGTGAACAAAGTCCAAACACCCTTCAAGTAACCGATAATTTCATCACCTCCCAATTTAGATTCACCATATAGTCTATCAACAAAGGATATTGGAACCTCACCAATGGTGTAACCAAAAGATCTAGCTCTAACCATCATCTCCATTTGGAAAACATAACCCTTGGATAAAGTAGCACCAATGATCTTTTCCAAAGCTTCTTTCTTATATAATCTAAAAGAACCAGTCAAATCAGAAACGTGTGGTCTTAAAACAACGGTTGCTAAGAAGTTAGCACCTCTAGATATCAACTTTCTCTTCAAATCCCAACCATAAACACCACCATCACCTGCATATCTGGTACCTGTGACAATATCCAAGTCTTCTGATTTCTGCTTGGCAATGAATTCAGGAATGGCAGATGGATGGTGGGAGAAATCAGCATCCATGATAATAACGAAATTACCAGTGACGTACTGTAAACCATGAACATAAGCAGTACCTAAACCTAACTTACCTGCTCTTGGTTTCAATTGGATGTATTCTGCACCGTACAAATCGATCAATTGCTTTGCAACATCCTGTGTTCCATCTGGTGAGTTGTCATCAACGATAATAATCTCCCAGTTTAGATTGTTTGCTTTGAAGTGCTTCGCTAGCAAGTATGTGATGATTGGAAGATTCTTCTTCTCGTTATAAGTAGGCAAGATGACAGAATACTTATCGGCAGACATGATTGAATGATAATGGGACCTAGTAGATAGTGTGGATGTGAAATTTCAAATCGGTAACTGATAAAAGGACAAGTTTCCATTGAAACACGTCAATATTTTTATTCGTTGCATTGCGCATCTCAGTTTTTTCTCCCAGATAATTAGAAGTAGCAAAAAAAACATACATACACAAGCCCGGTGAAATCAATCTGTTCATGTTCCATTCGAACGAACAAATAGAGCATCATTGCATTGGCAAGACCATGGGTTACGATAGCCATATCAAGAAGATATTTGGAAATGAAAGAGTCTCACAATTCAACGAGTCCAAGGTGCTATTGATTGGCGCTGGTGGTATTGGATGTGAACTTCTTAAAGACTTGATCATGATGAACTATGGGGAGATCCATGTGTTGGATTTGGATACAATTGATCTATCCAACCTAAACAGACAGTTCTTGTTCAGAATGAAAGATATCAAGAAACCTAAATCCACAACTGCCATCAATGCAGTGCAGCATTTCAACCATGGTTCTAAATTGATTGCATATAACGGGAACATCATGGACATAAAGAACTACCCAATATCGTTTTTCCAGCAGTTTAAAATCATTTTCAATGCTTTGGATAACTTAGAAGCTAGAATGTACGTCAACAAATTTGCCTTGTTTACTGGAATTCCATTAATGGAGAGCGGTACCACTGGATTAAAAGGTCAAGTTCAGCCAATCTACCCGTACAAGACCGAATGTTTTGCATGTTTAGAAAAAGCCACACCAAAGACCTTCCCAGTATGCACTATCAGATCAACACCTTCCAAGCCAATCCATTCTATAACATGGGCTAAGAACTTCTTGTTTCCTCAGTTATTTGGCGAAGACGATGACAGTTCCGAAGACGACGATAAGTTGAAGGATGAATCGGATAACAAGGCAGAGATTGAAGCATTGCTGAAAGAAACAAACGAGTTGTTAGATTTGAAAAAGCTGTTGCAGGCTGCTTCGAAAGGTGAAGACGAAGAGGAGTTGTTTATAGATAAAATAATCAGCAAGATATTCAAAGATGATATTGAAAGATTATCAATGATCGATACACTATGGACCACTAGAGAGAAGCCAACTCCATTAAGTGACAAATTATCAGACATCAAGAATCTCAAATACGATTCATTATCAGATCAAGTCACATGGGACAAAGACGAAAGTTTGTTTGTGTTTATCAATTCATTAAGAAACTTGGTTGCCAGACTATCAACTGAACAAGTCATTGAATTCGACAAAGATGACGAAGACACATTGGATTTCATAGTAGCATCATCAAATTTAAGATCATTCATCTTTGGAATCGAATTGAAGCCAAAGTTTGAAATCAAACAGATTGCAGGAAATATTATCCCAGCAGTGGCAACTACAAACGCAATAATGGCTGGCTTCAGTGCACTTTCATCAATCCATATATTTGAAGGGGACTCAGCAATCGCAAATTCTCGTATGGTTTACGACTCGTCAAACTCAGCTAAATTCATCAACTCTACAAAACTTGACACACCTGCACATTCATGCAAAGCATGCTCTATAACCAGGGGAATCATACAGATACCTAATTTGACCACCACATCAATTGACAACCTGAGACAGAAATTGATCGAAAAGTACGGATACTCAGACGACATTGAAATCTCAACTTCTGACTCAAGATTGTTGTACGATTACGATTTTGACGATAATATAAACAAGTCACTTTCCGATTTCATCAAGTTTGGTGATGTGATCATGATTTCTGATTCAGATGAGGTTTTGGATCATATTGAATTGTATGTTGACCAAGGTGATGATTACAAACTACCAGAATTGACGATCCCGGAATTTAGAAAGAAAGCTGAAGTCAACGAAGCAGAAGATGAAGATGAGAGTAAGGAGAATGGCATCGATGGTGAATCGGGTGATATAGATGGTGGGATTATTGTCTTGGATGTTGATGATGATGATAAGAATGAAAAATCAGACTCTAAAAAGAGAAAGATCGAAGGGGCAGAGGAAGTTGATGGGTCTGACAAGAGACAGAAATTGGAGGATGATGATGAAGATGAGATTGTTGTTTTAGATTGAAGACTTAACTTTGTTTGTTTATCAATGCTGTATATGTATATTTATAATTGGAAAAAACCAACTCGTGTTAATTAAACTTGACAGATTTTAAAGGCTTACGTGTATGTAGCTTCTAGAAGTAAATTTTTTCAATTAAATACAAAGGAAAAGAGAGTAATATTCAAGGCATGCCCAACCGAATAATCATATATAACAAGCAACGAAGTTCAAAAAAAACACACTAAGTAAAAAGATGAACTAAAAAAAAAAGCACCAAAATTGAAGAAAATTTCAATGTCGAATTCAACAAGCAACTGCCAAAAAACAAGAAACAACAAAAACCCAAGAACTTCAAACAACACAATCACAGAACAAGACTTTTTTTTTTGAAAATTGAAATAACAACGGCATCGTAACGTAACGTAACATACGACTAAACAACTATATTGTTTATTTCAAAAATCATTAATTTTTCGAATTCGATCTTGATCTGAGCCTACTGAACCAATGTTTCTTGTTCCCACCAGACTGATCCCACCTTGACTCTCGCTCATCATCATCTGCTTCAACATCACCATCGCTTTCTAACACATTATGATGATTTTCAACACCACCATCCTGAAGCGTCTCGGATAATATACTGGTTGGTTTCTCGTTGCTTAAGGTGTCTTCAATTGACGATGCTCTCATTCTTGGAGAACTCAAGATTTTAAATGGTTTTGACAGATGTAGGAAACTGTGAGATGAAGGAGAGGATAGGTTGCTACTTGGTGAACCAGAAAGTAATTTTGAATGTTCATTTGTGCTATTGTTGCTGGTAGTGGTATCAGGTCTGGCTATATGCTGTGGTACTATCTTCGAATCTTGAATTTGAGTGAGCGTTATTTCAGGAATATTGCCGGTATTATCATTTTTAACTGGTGATATTGAAAGTTGTTTATCCAGTAGTTGATGTAAATGTGTTTCATCTTCAGTTTCAACTGAAGAATCCAAATTCTCATCGGTGATACTGGTTGTTTGTTTTAAATCAACTCTAGATCTACCAACTCTAACCAATTCTGGAGGATTTTGAACAGAGGATAATGATTTACTATGTTTTCTAGTAATGTGGGTGGATTTTGGAGGTAGCTGAGAACCTGAACCTGAATTGGAAGTGGATAAAGATGATATGATTTTAGAGTCTTTTAATCTGCTTTGATTTTTAGCGGCCAATTTAACAGATTCTTGAGCTGCTGGTAAGATCTTATGAGAGTATTCAATCATGAATTCAATAACCAAGGATGATAAAGCATATTCATCAGGTGACATATCATGATCTCTATGTGACAAAATTGATGGCTGGAAAATAGCAGCCAGATTTTTAGCAGGCATAAGGTTTTTATCTGAATGAGAATTGAATATAGCCAACAAATCTAAAGTGTAAAATAACAATTGTCTTTGAAGTTCAGGTAGTCTATCAAAAAGGTTTGCGAATTCTTTCAATGCATCTTTTCTTTCTTCTAGCAATTTTTGTTTTCTAAGTTTCTTCTTCTTTCTCTTGTTTTGTTCAAGATCATCGCTTGAGATCTTTGAATCATTAAGATCTCCAGATTCAGTATGGATTATATCATCTATTGTGGCTGTTTCAGCTATTGTTGCGGGAAGCATCTTCTTTTCTTTATCTTTCAAATATTTAACAATCATTGGTCTCGATCTCAATGGTTCTCTAAAAGATTCATAATGTGACAGAGGAATTAAAGGTTCGGGTAAAGCTTGTAAGAATCTTCTAAACAACGAAGCAGCATCATGAACGGTAAAACCATCCCAATCAACTTTTGAACCATAATCAGGAGCAGTTGAGAAGATCAATTGTAATTGTTTGATTCTTTTGGTGGATCCTGCAACTCTAAATATACCTTCAACATCCAAACCATTTTTCTTGAGGAACAAACCACAAGAAGCAATCACTCTAGGTATTTTCCCATATACAACCAAACCATCAGAGTCACTAGAAATGTATATTCTACCTTCTGCCAAGTTTATGGAGTCCTCCAAAGGGACACCAAATACGAGGGAGTTTCCAACATGGTCCATTTGTCTTTGTTGAAGAAAAGAATCACGATGCTGTTTCAATTGTTCTTGAGAGCTTGAGCCCGAATAATCGACATAAACCGAGGTTGGTCTAACTGAATGTGATGATCTTGATTTATAACCCAAGAAGGGTCTAGTTGGAGAAGTTAAACTTGAAGAAGTAGACTGTGGTGTGTTTGATGGATTTGGAAAAGGTTGTGGGGAAATGGATCTGTCGTGTGACAAGTTCAAACTTGGAGGATTTGGAAATTGAGAGTCTTGATCACCTTTAGTGAAATTCTTCCACCAAGAAGTTAGATTTGATTTATTTGGTGAAGCAGGTGCAGATGACATGAATATTGAAAATGACTTTCAAAAGAAGAAAAATACGCGTAAAAGATATAATGGAAGGAGGTTTTGCAAAAATGTGGTAGGAGCCAATAAAGAGGAATGTAGGGGGTCTTTGTTCGTTGTTATAATTTCTAACTATTGTATATATACCAAGGAAGATGATCTTGAAACTGAAAGTAGGTAAGCTTAGCGGTGAGTCAAAACCAATAAGATCAAATTGTGGGGAGGAGGGTATCAAGGTTGAATTTAGATGGAATGACAAAGTTGCATGTGTTTGAATGGGTATGCGTGTATATGATATAGTTCGATATAGTATACTCTATTATATATTATAGAAATGAGTATAGTTATATATGAGTGTGTGTATATGAATCCTACGCGTTGATGATGTAAATGATGTGAATGTGATTAAAAAGGTGTGTGGTATTTTAGAACAGGAAATGGACGTGTAACAGTGAATGGGCAAAAAATTAATTTGAAATGTTCAGTTGTATGTAAAGTGTTTGCAAGTTGAATGTATGTGGGGTTTTCATTCGGTCCAAGTTAGTAGGGTATCCAGTGGGCATATAAGTAAGCAGTGTGGATATGAATAGGGCAAACAGATAAATTGGATAAGAATGCTATCAACTAAGCAAACTGGGAGAGACACAGAGAAACAGGTGCCCGTGGGAAACTGGGAACTGCTATAATTAGCACTTTCTTCTCGCTGCCGTTACGTAAGCAGCGGCAGGGGGCACGTGACTCGCCGGATTGCTGGTGTAGAGGTGGAGTGGTCGTGGGTGGCAACACTGCGCCACTTCCTGGATGACCTCATCACTTGTGGCTGGCGTATGTGTATCACCGCTAGAATGATGGCTTATCGGTGCTCCACTCGCTGAATGTATGCTATATATACCCTTACACATACATCAAAAAAGAAAGAAGTTGCCGTGGTAAAGTTGAGGGATTAATGTAGAATGTGATATGTGTATGGATTTTGAGATTATAATAGCTTCATTCATCACCTGAACAGAGGAGAGGGACTAAGTTCAACCTTCTAATTTTTCTCTCTATTTACCTGTTTTACTCTTTTCACTTCCTCTTAATATGAAGATAAGCAGTTTGCATTGTTATCGGGTGCTCAGATACAACAACACACTCTTCCGAACCGAACTCGGGAGCATTATCCTATCAACAAACCAATAGGCTAATAAACAGATGTAATGGTGATTTTGAGTCACAACATGAAAGTATTCACAGTTACTATAACAGTAATGATAAACGCACAATTAATGATAGAGATATGACTTGAATTTTATTGCCATACGCCGTCTGTATATAATATACAATCAACTGCCCCCTCCCCCACTGATCTTCTGATCCCGGGCTTTCAATTTATTTTACCGTTGTTGGATGGTTGGTCATAGATTTCATTACTCCGAGAGAAAGAACCATATATATCTTATATTAGATCTGCTTCCTTATTATTTTGTTCGCCGCTCAAGGCTGACACTTACAATTATATCAAACAAGATAACTCAAAGCAAGTCAAAACAAATCAAGAAGATTCGTAAAAGACTCGTATAGTCTCGTATATATTAACGAGGTCGGTTTTCAATTTTGAAAATTGAAAAGCTGGCGCTTTGCGGAAAAGGTACGTCCAAGGGGCTTTTTAGAGGGCTCAAAAAAATTGACAGTGACTTGAATTAAATTTCAAGACTCGACGACTATTTGAAACTTCCAACTATACCCATATGTGTATGTAATTGAACGAAACACATACACAACTACAGATACACATGTTCAATAAATTTGCTCAATATATTTCTTCGTTGATTTATAATCACGGTAGAATCATTACAGCCGTGGTTAGGGACATAAGAATTAATTGGGACTAACTCCATTCAACAGCCCATTGGAAATTCCACTGTGTTCGATTCATAATGAGCAATTTGGGTTCTAACTTTATATTTTTGACCGTAGATCTTTGGTTTGGTTACACAATTTACTTCGCAATGAGTCAATTATATATCGTATCTTTGTAAAGCTCAATAGGGGACAAAACGCTGCATCATATACTGTAGCTCGTTCGTTAAACGCAACACCCGGTATAGTTAATTAGCTGATAATGTAGCAAGTGAAATACGCATTATCTGTGAACCCTGAGAGACTCACGCAGTACATTCTCTTCGGACCACAGCTAATTAAATACACGGAGATGTAGCAAACCAGTTAAAGAGAAATAGTGTAACCTGAAAATGTTTCTTGTTGTGTCCGCGCCTCACTTTGGTGTTTGATTTTTTTTCCCATTTATTTTCGGTTCGGAAGCTGAAAAACACAGAGACACACTTGCAATAGGCTGGCACTATATTGGCTGATACATAACTACAATGCCTATCTTTTTGGTATTTTTTAACCCATCTAGAATATACCAAAACACCAAAGGATAATGCAAGTAACCGAGAACAATGGACGTTTATGTAGGCTTAGTTCCAAGGAGTGGAAATAGCAGGTGCCAGTAACGGTTCTCGGTTCTCGGTACGAGAATACCACCACGCTCCCATAATCCGATCTTCCGACGCTCTGGTTGAAGTTCCGTGGTGTTGTTGATACCGGGTTTTCTGTCTCTATTTACATTTTGCTAGTAAATGAAACTGGTATCTTGGCTGCCTACTGCGATTGTATTGGATTTGCTTTGTTTTCATTTAGCTTTATATAAAAGTATGATGGTTTGTCAAACTTTCATCTCTTTGACGTGCGGTGATTTCATGTATCTTGTAATATCTGTATATTTCAATTCAATCCATTGACGTGTCACGGTAATTCAAATACCCTTTTCTTTCTCATTTATATATAATTCAAAACTCCAAAAGAACTTTTGATTATCTTATTTGATTATTATACCCTAAAAACAACAAGAATCAAGTTTTTACACATTATAAATATAAACAAAGAAAAAGTTATTACCTTCTCATCATGTCAAGCAAGGAAGCAGATTCAATCTCTGTTAGATCAGAAGCTGAAGAACTTCGTGATTTGAAAGACTATAGCGGGTTTGATGAATCTGTTGAACAAGAGGTTCAAAACTTGGCTAGAAAGCTAACCAACCAAAGTGCTGGTGAAGCTTCAGCCACAAGAACATCAAGTGCTAACCAACTTATCAAGACTTTGACTTCAATGTCCCAAGTTGAAGGTGTTGTTCCATATGAAGATCAAACCGATGAAAGATTAAACCCTGATTCAGATCAATTCGATTCTAAATTTTGGGTTAAAAACATGAGAAAATTATTGAATTCTGATCCAGATTACTATAAACCAAGTTCATTGGGTGTTTCTTATAGAAACCTTTGTGCTAAAGGTGTGGCATCAGATGCTGATTTCCAACCAACTGTTTCAAACTTGCCTTACAAGATCTTCATTGATTTCTACCACAATTACATCAAGGCAAATGATCCATCAAGATATTTCGAAATCTTGAAACCAATGGATGCTTTGATGAAGCCTGGTTCTTTGACTGTTGTCTTAGGTAGACCCGGTGCAGGTTGTTCCACTTTGTTGAAGACCATTGCTGCTCAAACTTATGGTTTCAAAGTTGACAAAGAAAGTAAGATCAGTTACAGTGGTCTAAACACAGAAGATATTATCAAGCATTATAGAGGTGATGTCGTTTACTCTGCTGAAGTTGACGCTCATTTCCCTCATTTAACAGTTGGTCAAACTTTAGAGTTTGCTTCCTCTTTAAGAACCCCTCAAAACAGACCAACTGGTATCACTAGACAACAATACTCTGAACATATGACAAAGGTATGTATTCTTTTTATCCCTTTTTTCACTATTTCAATCACCAATTGATTATACTAACATCACTTTTTCTTATTTATTACAGGTTTATATGGCTACTTATGGTTTGTCCCATACTTACAATACCAAGGTTGGTAACGATTTCGTTAGAGGTGTTTCCGGTGGTGAAAGAAAGAGAGTTTCCATTGCCGAAGTTTCTCTATGTGGTTCCAATGTTCAATGTTGGGATAACGCTACCAGAGGTTTGGATGCTGCCACAGCCTTGGAATTCATCAAAGCTTTGAAGACTTCCGCTATGGTTTTAGATACCACTCCATTGATTGCTATTTATCAATGTTCTCAAGACGCTTATGATTTATTCGATAATGTTGTTGTCTTATACGAAGGTTACCAAATTTATTATGGTCTTGGTAGTAAAGCCAAATTATATTTCGAGACCATGGGTTGGGAATGTCCTGATAGACAAACCACTGCTGATTTCTTAACTTCTGTTACTTCAACAGCTGAAAGAGTTGCCAGACCAGGTTTCGAGCATAAAGTTCCAAAGACTCCAAAAGAATTCTCAGACTACTGGAGAAGCTCACCAGAGTATGCTGAATTGATTGAAGAGATCGATGATGATATCCTTTCCCATGAAACTCACAACACTCGTGAAGAATTCAAAGATGCCCATATTGCCAAACAATCCAACCATATCAGACCTGGTTCCTCATTCACCGTTTCTTACTGGATGCAAGTCAAAACCGTTGCTAAGAGAAATATTTGGAGAACCAAGGGTGATCCATCTATTACTTTGTTCTCTGTTATTGCAAATATCATTATGGGTTTGCTTTTATCTTCCTTGTTCTACAACTTGCAGCCTATCACAGGTCATTTCTATTACAGATCAGCTTCCATGTTCTTTGCCGTTTTATTCAATGCCTTCTCATCTATGTTGGAAATTCTAGCTTTGTTCGATTCCAGACCCATTATTGAAAAGCACAAGAAATACGCCCTGTACCATCCTTCTGCCGATGCCTTTGCATCCATCTTGACTGAAATTCCAAGTAAGTTGTTGACTTCTATTGGTTTCAATTTGATTTTCTACTTCATGGTTCATTTCAGAAGAGAAGCAGGTAGATTCTTCTTCTATTGGTTGATTAATATTGTTGCTACATTTATCATGTCACATATTTTCAGAACAGTTGGTTCTTATTTCAAATCATTATCAGAATCCATGATGCCTACTTCTCTTATCTTGTTAGGTTTAGTTATCTATACCGGTTTCGTCTTACCAACTCCAACTATGCATGGATGGTCAAGATGGATCAACTATATCGATCCGATTGCTTATATCTTTGAAGCTTTGATTGCCAATGAATTCGCCGGTGTCACTTACAAGTGTTCCGCATTTATTCCTAGTTATGATAGTGCTGACTTGGCTCACAAAGTCTGTAGTGCCACTTCAGCTGTTGCTGGTGAAACTACTGTTGAAGGTACAGCTTATATTGAAGCTGCATTCAGATATAAATCATCTCATAGATGGAGAAATTTCGGTATTGGTGTCGGTTTCGCTATTTTCTTCTTATTCACTTATATCACTTTGGTTGAAGTGGGTAAAGGTGCCATGCAAAAAGGTGAAATTATTCTTTTTGAACAATCAACTTTGAGAAGAATGAAGAAGGAAAGAAACTTAATAGGTGCACGTGGCGATGAAGAATCCGGTGCGTCTGGTGAAAAGCCAGCCGGTATTCTTGAAGAAGCCGCCGATTCATCAAATTCCGAAGATGGTGTTGGAAAGTTGGTTGCTGGTAAAGATATCTTCCACTGGAGAGATGTTTGTTACGAAGTTCAAATCAAGACTGAAACTAGAAGAATCTTGGATCATGTTGACGGTTGGGTGAAACCAGGTACTTTGACTGCTTTAATGGGTGCTTCAGGTGCTGGTAAAACTACATTATTGGATGTCTTGGCTAACAGAGTTACCATGGGTGTTGTTAGTGGTAGTATGTTTGTCAATGGTAACTTGAGAGATGCATCTTTCCAAAGATCTACTGGTTATGTTCAACAACAAGATTTACATCTTGCTACTTCTACCGTTAGGGAAGCTTTGAGATTCTCTGCTTACTTGAGACAAAGTAGAACCGTTTCAAAACAAGAAAAGGAAGACTACGTTGAAAATGTTATTGGAATCTTGGAAATGGAAGCCTATGCTGATGCCATTGTTGGTGTTGCCGGTGAAGGTTTGAACGTTGAACAAAGAAAGAGATTGACTATTGGTGTTGAATTAGCTGCAAAGCCTCAATTACTTCTTTTCTTGGATGAACCAACTTCTGGTTTAGATTCTCAAACTGCTTGGTCTATTTGTCAATTGATGAGAAAGTTAGCCGACAATGGTCAAGCTGTCTTATGTACCATCCATCAACCTTCTGCTATCTTGTTGAAGGAATTCGATAGATTGCTCTTCTTGGCTAGAGGTGGTAGAACTGTTTACTTTGGTGATTTAGGTGATAACTGTCAAGTTATGATTGATTACTTTGAGAAGATGGGTGCCCACAAGTGTCCTCCGCAAGCAAACCCTGCTGAATGGATGTTGGAAGTTATTGGTGCTGCTCCAGGTTCCCATGCTAATAGAGATTATCACGAGGCTTGGTTAGGATCCGATGAAAGAAAGGCAATTAAGGATGAATTGAATCAAATGGAAACTGAATTAGTCAAGTTACCAAGAGATGAAAGTCCTGATGCTCATGATGAATTTGCTTCTCCAATGTATATTCAATACATTGTGGTTTGTGCAAGAGTTTTCCAACAATACTGGAGAACTCCTTCTTATATCTGGCCTAAACTTGTCTTAGTTATTCTTGCCTCATTATTCAACGGTTTCTCTTTCTTCAAAGCTGGTACATCATTACAGGGTTTACAAAATCAAATGTTGGCTGTTTTCATGTACACCATTTTGTTGTTAACTTTCGTCAACCAAATTCTTCCAAACTATCTTGGCCAAAGAGCATTATATGAAGTGAGAGAAAGACCTTCGAAGACATTCAGTTGGAAGATTTTCTTAGCAAGTCAAGTCACTGCTGAAATGCCATGGTCTATACTTTGTGGTACCGTTGGATATTTCTGTTGGTATTATCCAGTTGGGTTATATGAAAATGCTTCATTTGCAGGCCATCTATCTGAAAATGGTGCTTTGATTTGGTTATTATTGGTTGCATTCTATGTTTATGCTTCAACTTTAGGTTTAGCTTGTATTGCCGGTATGGAACAGGAAGAAAATGGTGCCAACTTGAGTTCGTTGTTATTTACCATGAGTTTGAATTTCTGTGGTGTCTTGTACTATCCAAGAGGTTTCTGGACATTCATGTACAGATGTTCCCCATTCACATATTGGATTGCTTCTATCTTATCTGCTGGTGTTGGTGATGCTGATGTTGTTTGTGCTGAAAGTGAGTTTGTTAGTTTCCCACCTCCATCCGGAGAAACCTGTGGTACTTATATGGCCGACTACATCAGTGCTGCTGGTGGTTATCTAAAGAATTCCGAAGCTACTGATGAATGTTCGTTCTGTACCATGTCTAGCACCAATGCATACTTGGAGGCTATTCATATCGATGTCACCAAGAAATGGCAGAATTGGGGTATTTTCATCTGTTACATTGGAATTAACATGATGTTCATGACTTTATTATACTGGCTTGCCAGAGTTCCAAAGAAATCTAGCAGAGTGGCTGATGAGTCGCAGTTGAATTCAACGGCCTTGACCAATGTTGATGAGAAGCCAGAAGAAAAATGAATACATCAATTTGAATAGATAAGATTATCTCTATCTATTCTATCTATTTTTTCTCTTTTGTTTTGAGATTTTTATACTCCTTTTTTTATTGTTTCATGATTATCGAGATAACTTGAACATTATATAATTTTTACTACTAATTCACTATTTCAATAGACTTATCTATTTTATAAAGTATTATACAGTATACAGGGAATCCACAGAATCTTAGATCTATTCTTGAGTGAACGAAGATTCAATGATGCGACTCTCCAATTTCTCCCTCCTTTTCGATGAACCGTCGTTTCCATCATCGGGCTCGTCGTATGCCATTTTTCTCTTGTTCTTTGCATGTCCAGAACTAACAAGATCCATACTGACATGCTTATGAGGGTCACTCAAATATATCGATGTCTCAAAATGCATTTTATCCAACCTTTGCTTGAAGTCATTAACTTGCAAATCACTGAAATAATTCCTATAATTTTTGAAAATCGAGTATATCTCCAAATTTGCCAAATATCCAATCAAATTATTATCACCAATCATGTAATCATCTAATGCTGCTCTTGCCTGTGTATCTTTGTTCACTTTAGTGTACATTTTCAGTGACTGTTTGTATGATTTCAAAAAAAGTTGAACTCTCTTATTCAAGTTGTCTAATTCAGAGAAAGCAGGATCATTTATGTACGTTTTACCGTTTATGTAGAATACAATCGATGCTAATAATGGTGACGTTTGAACAATGTTATCCATCTCTGTTTCAGCTAGATCGAAGCCACTGAATGAGTCTTCGTTACTATTCAAGTTCAAAAATTTCAGTATATCCAAGGTCGAAATGAGTAATGTATCCTGTGAATTTCTTTTCAGCACTGATAGCTCGTTTAATATTGAATCTTTCAATTTCAAATCATTGGATAGTTTTCTTATTGTTTTATTATAATGTTTCTCATTACTTGGATTAACAAGTTCCAAATCAAAATTCTCTTCTTGTTCTCGTTCTAAAATTGAAAGCTGATGTTTCAGGAGTTTCAAATTTTGAAACAATAATATCAATAAATTAATGGAACTTAAGACATAGATCTCAGATTCGTTCTTTTTAGATTCCAACAGAGAGCCACCAATTCCTGATATTGATTGGATATAAGTTATACTGATAGGATCATTAAAGAACTGGTCTATGGAGAGCTCATTTGATGCGGAGGAGTAAAGTTTTCTAATCTTCATATAGTAATATCTAGCCTTGTTAAACTCACCCACTTTTTGATAACGCAATGCAAAGAAATAATAAACCTTGGCCAATAATCTATGGTTGATTATAAGTTCTTGTGATGAGTATGAACCGGAATCATAGTCTTTTATAAAGTTGTTCATGTATCTATATTTGTCGGTTTTCAAAACTGACTCATTGAATTTATCATCTTCTTGTAAATCAGCCAAGATTTCATAGAAGTTGATAAATATATGGAAGTATGAACTGGTCATATTTTTCAATTCAAACTTGAACAAATCTATATTCAAATCAGTTGATATGATTTCATCTATATACCTATGACAACTTTCAAAAAGACTTTGTGTTCTATTTTTTCCATCCCAAGATTTGATAACGTATGAAACGCCAGAATACAAATAAGATAACATTGAGAACTCCTTGAAATTCAACCAGTTTATCTCAATTGAAAAGTTTTCAAGTTTCATTTCACTGATTCTAAGGTCAATGTTGATTAGGAAAGATGATTCTGATATCCAATTATGGCTGTCAGTTTTGTTACTGGAATCTTGCCTAACTTTAGCAATCTGATTTGAGATCTTAAGAATTTTATGCTTTGTGTTTTTGAAGTCATCCTCTTTGATAGAGATCAACAGATCTATGAGCAAAGTCATTGAGTGCAATTGAACTGGAAGCTGATATTGCTGTTGATGGAATTCATCTATTTTGGAGACTAATTTAGCATATTTCGATTTAATAAGTTTAACATCTTGATTCTTGAACAACAAGAGTTGCAGCTCATATAGACTGATAATCACCAAAAACGAGATATTAGTCTGATTTGATATCAAATACAGTTCATCATTCAAATTTCCCAATATGGAGATGCATTGATCAGTGCTGAATGTCATACCAAAGTACTGATACTTCAAAAATTTGAGGAATATTGTAAACTCATTCGATTTGAAATGGTTAGATTCATACTCTTGAATAATTGAATTCAAGTAAACTAAACTTGATTTTTTGCTTATATTTGTATCTGATTTGTACTGTATTTGGAAATTTGTTATTTGAAACTGCAGTTTCAAGTGGATCAACTGATCACCTAATCTACTTATCAACTGTAAGCCTTTCAAGCAATAATCCAATGCCAATGTGTAACTGACAGTCTCATTCAACAAAACTTGAGATAACTTGAGGAGAATTTGTGAGTTCAATTGAATATCAAGGGAGTTCTTGTACTTTTCCAAGACAATCAACAATGAATTGATTGAGGCCTTGATTAGCTTATTGTAGTTGTTGATGAAAGATTCTGATCTGGCATTTTTTGATTTCAAATTGTGTGCTAGGTCGATGAAATTATCACTTGCTGCCAAAAGAGTACCGACTTGCAGTTTCTTCTCATTATCCATTTGATATATCAGGTGTCAGTAAGTGTACCGGCTGGCTGATTGGCTAGTATTTGAAGAAGGGGTTGCAACTTTCCACCTATGAGTAAGATATATCTGCTCCAGAATCCAATATGTCCCAATGGGGGAAAAAGGGGCAGGTCACCACGTCACCCACACACCCGTGCACCATCTGGGAGGAGAGGGCCACGAGCGGCGCGCTGTGTTTGGGAAAAGAAAAAAAGCGAAAAAGCGCAACTGCGAGGAGTATAAATAGAGCAGCGAATCCCCTTTTCCACAACTCAACCGCTGGGAGGGACTGCGGCTGTGTAGCTTGTCGTTTCACACTCTCACTCTGCAAGAAGGGATCCATTCATTTGATTGTCTTTTCTCTATCCAATATTTCTTCCACCGCACAAGAAATACACGCAATTTGTATATTAGCTTATATTAATTAATATCCCATTATTTTCACTCCCTCTAAGCGTACCTTAACAAATCTCCCATACTCTTACTCATACTCATATATAAATATAATAACTATGGATTCGCTGAAACTACCAACAACTGCTGCCCAAGCAAAAGTGTTTGTGGCGCAAGGATCATTGGGATACCCAATGAATACTAGTGATATGCAAGTTAAAGAAGAGCAAGCACTACTAAACAACAACACCAACAACAATTCTTCTGCTCAAACCATTGGCGCACCAGTCAATGATCCAACAACGACGATGTCCAAGTTTGAAACCAGTGAGCATCAAGTGCATAAGACATTGGAAGAAGAAGAGCAAGATGACGGGGAAGCTGCATCTGGTATAGTTCCAACTCTACAGAATATCGTTGCAACGGTGAATCTGGATTGTCGACTAGAGTTGAAAACCATTGCATTGCATGCGCGTAATGCTGAGTATAATCCAAAACGTTTTGCAGCTGTTATCATGAGAATCAGAGAACCAAAAACCACTGCATTGATCTTTGCATCCGGTAAGATGGTTGTTACTGGTGCAAAATCTGAAGATGATTCCAAATTGGCTGCTAGAAAATATGCTAGAATTATTCAAAAATTGGGTTTCAATGCAAAATTTACAGATTTCAAAATTCAAAATATTGTTGGTTCGTGTGATGTCAAATTTCCAATTAGATTGGAAGGTTTAGCCTATGCGCATGGTACTTTCAGTTCTTATGAACCTGAATTATTCCCCGGTTTGATTTATAGAATGGTGAAACCTAAGATTGTCTTGCTAATCTTTGTCTCTGGTAAGATTGTTTTGACAGGTGCCAAACAAAGAGAAGAAATTTACAAGGCATTTGAAGCTATATACCCCGTTTTAAGTGAATTTAGAAAAAATTAGGATAAGGATCACGATCGCAGATTTTCCTACACACACACAACTCTAATATTGAAAACCAAGATCCCCAACCTTACCTACCTGTACTATATTATATTATAAATAAAATGATTTATTAATATTTTTTTTCATCGATCATATAGTTTGTATATCATGCACAAGCACGAACAAAAGCAAAAGTGGGAGATGGAGTGATTTGATTATGCCAAGCAGGACACATCCTTGCACGGCCGGAAGTCCGAGTGGCGGGGAGGGGGGCTCAGCTGGGAACTGGATGGCGCAGTGCGTTACGGGCGAATCAAAACGGGCTGCTTGAGTGCTCTGCTGAGCTGTTGTTTGCAATTGGATTGGAATGGCTACTAAAGGAGAGTTGGTTTGCTAGTTACGTATGCATTTGCCGTTGTCGATCAGCGTCCAGTGAGTGGTTAAGGTACCATACCTGATCTCTTCTCCTCGCACATTATTCTCGCAGGGTTGATTACATCTACATGGCCTGAACCAACCCAGTGGCGAGATGCCAATCTGGCTAAAGATAAAACCCATGAGAAAGTACACTGGCCAAAGGTATTCTCGTAATCTAACATCTGTATAAATATAAAAACATAAAACCTGATCTGCTGTAGTAATACGCTAAGCATACACATAGTTAATCCAGAGGCAAAATTTGGGTGTTTTTTTTGCCTGTTATCGTCCTGTGGTGGCCAATTTAAAGAAAACTTTTCCTCACCAAAAAATTTAAATTCTTTTCCCCCTTTTTATTTTAGTGAAGCAAAAAATATCAAAAACAGAAAACCAGCAGAATTATCTCCCTTTCCTCAAATTTCCTTCCCATTTGATACCTGTTTCATAACTGATTTGCTTGGACCATTAACACTTATCCTTTATCTTTTGATCCCAACCATATCTCATACTATTCACCGTATATCCCAACCTTAGATATATACATATATATATATTTATATATAGATATATATAGTATATATCAGATTTACCCATCTGTATATATCCTGATTCAGCTTAGCAATCAAAGCAAACCACTGGGATACTGTTCATATACACCGATCGATAGAAAAGTTTACTCAATATACAAACACCAAATATCTCTAGGTTCAGTTTGAATTGTTATAACCGACCAAAATGCAAGGTAGTCAACGGGATCATCACGCGATGTCTCAGCCATTATCATCAGCTATATCCCCACATGCACAGGACGACAAAGGGTTGAATAACACCAATGTATTAATCTCTCCAACCTTATCTGCCCAAAAGAACTCTGCTTCCCCTGCTTCTTTGGCCCCAAACACAGCTCATAATCACGAAAATGATGCTAATCACTTACCGAAACCCATCCTCTTCAAGAGACAGTCCTTTTCCACTTCTGCTAAGTTGTCTCAGCTGCCTCCTTTAGCTACCCATTTTGCTGCACAACCACAGACTATCACCTTAATGACCAACACGAACAACATCACGAATCCGACGAATACTCAGCCACCATCTTCATCTTCCACTGCAACAACTTCAACAGGAACCCATTCCAAGCCATCATCTACCGAGCATTTACCAAGCTCAACATCCGGAGCCCCACTAGTTCAATTCCCAAGTACTTTACTTAATGACGGATTAACAACACCCATCATGCCTAGTGCTGGTATTGATTCTAATAGCACCCCTGGTAGGTCCGGAAGCTCGATTTCATTCCAAGTCCCAGCACAACTATCGAAACATAGAGGTTCAATCAGTGCAAGACCTTCAACCACCAAATTGCCTCTATTGGATTTGCAACAAACGGGAATCCCAAGTGCTAGACAACCAACTCTTAATACACCTTTGAAAACACCTTTGGAATTCCTCAATCCTAATTATAATCTCAACAATACAACTCAGAGCCCCTTTTCATCAGCAACTAAAATCACGCAGTCAAATGATCACAACTTGGACTTGTCACCAAAGTTACCTCAACATCAACAGCAACATACAGAATCAAGAGCCAATAGTGTTGTATCAACATTGAGTGGATCACGTAGAACTAGTTTACAATCACCCGGATTGTTCGCAACGGCTCCCGTGTCTGCGGTTACTCCAACAACAGTGACATCCACGTCAACATCATCAACCTTGTTAGCATCAACACAATCGCCTGTGTCATTTGAGCTACCACATCATCACCATCCATTATTACACACCCAGTTACCAAATGAAAGTCTACAGCAATTATTCCACGACCCTTCCACTCCTATAACCCCACTTCAAAAGAGAAAAACAACCGTCACCACAAAGACAGTTGTATCCTCTCCCATTGGACCAGTTGTACCATTTACTGAGTACTTAAGTAAAGAAGACGATGAAAAAATTCATATTTTAATCGGTGCAACTGGCTCGGTGGCCACCATCAAGATTCCTTTGATCATTGACAAATTATTCAAAATCTACGGCGTGGATAAAGTTTCCATTCAATTAGTTGTAACACAAGCAGCTGAACATTTCCTCAGAGGTTTGAAAATTTCAACAGAAGTGAAGATATGGAGAGAAAATGAAGAGTGGTCAAATCCAATGACCAGACCAGGTGATCCAATTTTGCACGTTGAATTGAGAAAATGGGCCGACATTTTCTTGATTGCTCCAATGTCTGCTAACACCCTAGCTAAGATATCAAATGGACTAGCGGATAATT
The DNA here is from genome assembly GCA_030568425.1 of Ambrosiozyma llanquihuensis. Taxonomy (NCBI): domain Eukaryota; kingdom Fungi; phylum Ascomycota; class Pichiomycetes; order Pichiales; family Pichiaceae; genus Ambrosiozyma; species Ambrosiozyma llanquihuensis. The sequence goes on along the minus strand of JAJMFV010000273.1, from coordinate 106,504 downwards.
TATTGACTTCGATAGTTAGGGTTTGGAATCCAACTATACCTGTTATAATTGCCCCTGCTATGAACACTTTCATGTATACCCATCCAGTCACTAAGAAACAATTGCAAATACTTCAAGAAGATTTCAAGTTCATCGATGTTTTGAAACCAATTGAGAAAGTTTTAGTGTGTGGTGATATTGGTATGGGTGGTATGAGAGAATGGAGCGAAGTTGTTGATATCACAGTCAAGAAGCTTCGGGCAATCCAGAAATCAAAGAAAGACTTGAAAGACGAAGAGAAACCATTCAGTCCTAACATTGTAATTGATGAGGATGACGATGATGAAGATAATGATGACGACGATGATGATGAAGATGACGAGGATGAGGACGATAATGACAATGATGATGATGATGATGATGAAGATGACGAAGATGAGGACGACGAAAATGACACAGCCATTGACGATTCTATTGGTGATCAGCAGACCATGGCTCCACTGAGAAGCCCAACCACCAACCCATACATTCTAAGCAAGATATCACCGAAATTTGAAAAAGAAGATGAGCACCTTCAACACCTAGTGTCACAAAGCCTGGATGATTTGATTCTAGGCGAACCTGACGAAGATTAAAACACATAATTCATCAAATACCTTATACGCTCTACTTCAACTATTTATTTATTTACTTTTAACTGCATTTCTATCACAACATACATAGCTTTTTGAAAATAATATCCATTGCATTACTATTATACATTTTATTTTTCTAATTCACTCAAATCACTTCTTTTCTCAACATATTATGATCTTTTTTGTACAAGCTATATATTTTCCAATTTATTTATTGCTATTATTAATGATTCACAAGTAAGACAGGTTTTGTAGAAAGTAGCTTTTCCACTCGGGCCAACCATCGCGCGCCAGATATTACTCCGCATACTTTATTCAGATGATTTGAAAAAGCTAGTAAGCAATGGATACCATGGAGTTGACATATACTTCACACCATCCATATAAATCAGTCCTGCCCTTGATGTGCCCCAATATCTACAATGTTTAAAAGATTATCGAGACTTTCAAAGACATCTCAGTTGGTCCTGGGCACGACCGTTGCATATTCAAGCTACATGACATACCAGTATGTAGCAGTCTCGAGAGAAATTGAACTTCGAGAAATGGAATACAAGAGAAGGTTGTTGATGGAGTCCAATGATCTCGTTGGATCTAGTGAGATCTCAAAAGACTCGAAATTCCAAAGTCTGATGATCAATGGAAGGTTCGAAAACCCATTCACTGAGTATCGTTCGCAGACCATCTTTGAATTCCTGGCAATGCGAATCATTGAGTTGTTTGAAGTTGGTAAGAAAGGTGGATTGCCTGATACAACAGCAGAGCTTCGTGACTCACTACCAGTTTACCAACCTGATATCAATCTCATCAAATACAACTCTTCGAACGATGATGACGAGCACGGAGACATGTCAACTCTACCTGATTTGCAAAACAGGTTGAGCTTCACTTGGTTTGGACAAAGTTGCTCATTGCTCCAACTATCAAACGTCTCATTCTTGCTAGACCCTATATTTGATGATCATCTGATTAATCCCATAGTGGGACCCAAGAGAATAACTCCCAGTCCAATTGAGTTAGATACATTGTTGACTGATGTGGTTGTTCCTGAGTTTGTGATGGTTAGCCACAATCATCCAGATCATCTAGATGACTTATCAATTGAAAAGATCGGTAACAAATCAACATGGATCGTTCCTTCTGGACTGAAACCATTTTTATCGCAAAGAGGAATCAGCAATTTGATCGAATTGAACTGGTGGGATAGAATAACGGTTGATGTTCCTGGTTCAAGCGATAAATACGAGATTGTATGTTTACCAGCGATGCATTGGTCAGGAAGACATGTTACGGACACAAACAAATCACTCTGGTGTTCATTTTTGATATTGAAAAACAACAAGTCGATTTTTTTACATTGTGGTGATACTGGTTATTCTCCTGAACTATTCAAAACCATTGGTGACTTGTATAAGCCTATAAAATTTGCAGCGCTGCCCATTGGCCAGTATTGTCCCCAGTGGCATCAAAGACCAAGACATATTAATCCAGAGGAAGCAATTGATATCATGAATGATCTGTCAATACACAAGATTGCAGGTGTTCATTGGGGTACTTTTGTTTTAAGCAGTGAGAATTATCTTGAGCCTAAATTGTTGTTTGAAAAATTAGCCAAGTCTAACAACAAGCCAAATAATATCTTCGTTCCTGAATTTGGCCAAACTCTAGTAATGGATATTAATAAGTTGGATTACGATGCGGATGATGAAGTTGAGGTTGTTAGAGATGGTAAATGTTTGGTTTACAGGTAGATAAAAAACAAAAACAAAGAACCGAAAAGTCAGTAGTGGTGCCGGAAAGCAATAAACTGTAATAGATTAATATATAGACATATTTGCATAGATTGTAAATGTAAATTTTATTGACATCTGGAAGGGTATAACTTATGTATGTATATGAATGATTGAACGAATAAATAAATAAATGTAGTTGATAGGAAATGGCAAACAAGAAAAAAGAAGTCTAAGGTTTGATGTGTTTGGATAATTCCAAGAAGTCTTCAAATTCAGTATCTTTAATCTTGAATCCATGAACTGAATTTTCAGGGAATGCTCCATATTTGACATCCTCAGCATAACTATTCAGAGCTTTAACACCAACATCACTGAAATTAGCATATTGTTTCACAAATTTAGCAGGCTCATTATCAAGCATACCCAATAAATCAGACATGACCAACACCTGACCTGAAGTTTGATTACCTGCACCAATACCAATCGTTGGCACCGATAATTGTTTTGTTAAAAATTCAGCCAATTTGAAAGGAACACACTCCAACACAATCAGCGAGACACCCAATGCTTGCAAATGCAAAGCTTGTTTGTATATATCCAGAGCATCGGAACATAACCTTCCTTGAACTTTGTAGCCACCTATTGCATTGAACTTTTGAGGTTGAAGACCAATATGACCTGTAACTGGTATACCCAACTGAACCAACTTTGAAATTTCTCTGGTGAATTCAAATGACCCTTCAATCTTGATAGAATTGATCTTACCCAACTTCATCAACTTCACTGATGACTCAATACACTTCTCCAAGCTTGTTTCATACGATCCAAAGGGTAAATCGGCGATTATGAATTTCGATTTGATTCCTCTAATGATGGATTGACAAGCATAATAATAATCATCGAATGGGATTTCCAAGGTGGATGCATATCCTTTGCTCACCATACCTAACGAGTCACCAATCAACACCACATCCACATCCGAGTCTTCGGCAAGTCTGGCAGTTATGTAATCATGTGCCGTGATGACTGATATTGGAGTCTTGGACTCGTATAAGTTTTTGATGTCCGTCAAGGAAGTTTGTTTTATTGTTGATTTAGCATGGGAAGAATAGAACCTTTTTGAAAAAGATGTAAGTGGTAGTTTGAACATTTCAAGAATTCCAATATTATGATAAATGTAGTGATGTATATTAAACTAAACTCAGAATCAAAAGTACTTACTATATAAATGGTTATTTCAACGTGACTAATAAATAAAATATTTTTTGGCTATACGAAAGTGCGGGAGCGAGAAAAGTTGAGGGGTCAAGTCAGAAACCTATTCAGATTTGTGGGGTGGATGGATGGATGAAACAAATGGCAAAGGTCAATTGATATAAGAGAGGGTAAGAAATGTAGTCGATGTGAATAATGCAACACAAATAAGGCGGATACTATCTTATTAACCGTGTCAAGTATTATAGCTCGCCTTTTAAATCACTTCTTGCAAACCGATTCCCACAATAACCACAAGTTGCAACTTTATCCATATCCAAATTGATATAAACTTTTGGATGCCCTTGAGCAAAATCTGTACCAGAGCAAACTGCAATTCTATCATGAATGAAATCAATTGGTCTCTTTGCAATCAAATCAATGGCAGCCGGCGAGTTTGGTTGTAGGCCCAAATCCTTGCCCACAAATCTAACCTTAGACTTCATCACCTCATCCTTTGACTGTTGTGATAAAGACCATGGTTCTGCCCTGTCATAAGCCTGCTTGATTATAACCTCACCATCTGGTGATTTGATGGTTGGGATAGTTCCGTATATACTTTCCTCTTGTTTGGAAGGGACACTTGAGGCAGCGGTAGCGGATCCCTTATTGGAGTGAGAAGAAGTTGCAACTGGCTTCTCCTTCAAAGTTGAATTGAAACGTTTCTGAACTTGTTTCAGATGGCACGCAATAGTTCTCTTATACATCTTCACCCGCTGCTGACAACTTGAGATAGATAGTAGACTCGTGTTGGGCTACAAAGACTCAAAAACACACAACTAATCCACTTACACAAAAAACATCCAATTCGTTAAAGACAATAAATAAACCCCGCTTTTTCAACCGACACGCGCGCAGAAACTGGCAGCGCTCACAGGAATCCTCCACCAAAACCACCGCTCATGTTGTTTCCACCATACCCACCATAGCCACCATAACCACCACGTCCGCCATTGGGTCTACCGAATCCCATCTTGCTTGGAAGCCCCATCCCTGCAAGATCCATATCGTTATCAGGACCAGTCAAGGGGTCGTCGTATCGAGTATTTGGCAGTCTACCGATGCCTCCTCGGTTTATTCCATTAATCTGATCATCATCAAACCGTCTGAACAATGGATCGTTCAGAGTTGGATACATGCCTCCACTAATTCCTCTTCCTTCTCCTGGTATGGAACTTCCCATTGGGTGCAATAGATCCTTCACGCCACCCGGATACAAGTCTCTATTGGAGCTGGATTCAATGTTTGTTCGAAGTCTGTCTCTTGGATCACCTCGAATATCCTGTATTTCAAACTCATCTTCAAACCCAGGTGGTTTCAGGTCGTCAGGAATTGGCTTTCTTGATGCTCTCTTCTCTTCTCCGTACGGGAGCTCAAGGCTCGATGGAGGGGGACCAAGTGGAGGCTGGAAATTCGTAGCGGCTATGGTGGACGATGAGCTGGATTCTTGCAATGCTGATCTCTGTTGCTGCTGCCGCTGTTGTTGTTGGTAGTGATCCTTTTGCATTTGTTGTATATCATCCTTTTTCAAAAAGAATTCGAATTTCTCTTCAAAAAGGGAAAGAAGAGCTATGGATTTTGGATCTTTCAAATCAATATCCTCAAGGGGGAAGTTCAGATGATCAGTAGCGAATTCGATTGTTTGAATCAATGAGCTCTTTGATACAATATTTTTGAGTGTGATATCATAACCATTAGTTTCATTTCCCAACGATTCCACTTTGAATTGGAAATCACCAAGGGAAAAGATGGTATTGTTTGGGTTGATCAGTTCAATGCGATCCGGACCATTATTAAGCGATGCCGAAACATACACTCGGAGCAAACTAGCCACTAGTTGTGAACCCGAATCAATTGTCATTTGCACTGATTTGGTATGATATATGATATGGTGTATATATGTGATAATATTCACAACAGAATGCAGAGAAAGAAAGAGAGAGAGAGAGATACGGTATACACGGTAGTAATCTTGTGGATAAGAGCAGTAGCAGGGCAAAAACTGGCAAATGGCGTGTGGCACACAAACGAAGCGATCAGGCGATCAAACTTTTCTCTGTGCTGCGATTGTCGAGTTTTTGTGTGTTGTGTGTTGTTTGGTGTGGAGGATTGTGGATGGCCAGTGTGTGGACTGTAGATATACCCTGTCCTGTAACACACCGACACAGTCGCATATAACTGATTGCTAATTCACCAATTCCTGGTTTTCCTCTTTCCCACTGAAGTAATACCCCGAACTATTCTTGCAATCTCTTATCAATAACCAGCTCAAATCCCTTACCTTTCCCCTGTTATTGCCCACCTTACAAGCCTAAAAAGAAAGCACAACACATCACACAAACAAAGATAACTAAACATACATTTACACCTTTCACACAACTACCTTCCTGATCACAGAAAATGACTACAGCAGTTCCTCTCATATACTCATTTCCAGAGTTCAGCGGGGTTGCGGAAGCAGTGGCTGATCATATCATTTCTGCTCAAAATCATGCCTTGCATGGTGACTCAAATAAGAGGAAATCAGTTCTTTTATCCAAATCAGCATCAACAAATAGTTCCCTCAATTTACCATCGCATATGAGCTCAAATAGTTCTCTATCAGCCTCCAATAGCAATCTTGACCTATCCAACAGCAGTAAAGAGCAACGTAAGAAGAAAAAGGAAGAGAACAAAAGATTCAGAATAGGTCTCAGTGGTGGTTCTTTGATTCAAGTCTTGCAAGAAGGATTATTGAAAAGAAACGATGTTCAGTGGTCCAAATGGGATGTTTATTTTGCAGATGAGAGATTAGTTCCATTCGAATCGAAAGAGTCAAATTACGGTAAAGCCAAGAGAAAATTATTCGACCGTATACCAGAAGAACAAGGCCGTCCAAATATTTTCCCAATAGATATAAATTTAATCAATGATCCACAAGAATGTGCAGATCAATATGAAAAGACTCTAATCAAAGGTTTTGCATCAAAAGATTCTGTTAAATTGCCAATGTTTGACTTGATCTTATTAGGTTGTGCCCCAGATGGCCACGTTGCATCCTTATTTCCAAATCATGAAACATTAAGAGAAAATTATGCCTGGTGTGTTCCTGTTGAAAGCGCACCCTCAGGACCACCTACAAGAATTACATTGACCGTGCCTGTGATTTGTCATGCTCAAAGAGTGTCATTCGTTGTTGAAGGTGCAACTAAGGCTCCTGTCATCAGCACAATCATGGAAAGACCAGACAAAGGCCTTCCTGCTAGTATAATCAACGAGAAAGCCGCCGGAAGAATAGCTTGGTTCGTGGACGATGACGCCGTCAGCGATGTTGTTGGTATAACGAAGAAGAGATACAAGTTCATGGTGAATAACGAGCAAGGATAGCGTTCCTGCAACTACAAAAACAAAACTTCCTATACACACATCAACAACTTGATCTACTCTAAATAATTGATAATACTTTTTTTTGCCCCCACTCCCTTCCACCCCCCTCCGTATCTTTTCTTCATATTCCACTTTTGTATTTCGTTGTTTTGCGTTTTGTGTGAGTACTTCATAACTAAACTTCAGTTCATTAACCCTCTTTTCTTCTCATGAATAATCCAAGTTTATTTATTTCGTTGCATGCGTTGCATTCGAAGAATCCTTAATCTACACCTATCTTAACTGCGCCACCGAATTACTCTATGGCGCAGCTGGCCGTGTAACGCTCTTGAGATTTGACTAAAATGAGGGGAAAGTTGGGTTTTTAAGAGGGAATTAATCCCTTCCAATCTACACAATAAAGAACAACTTTCAAACACACAGCTCGAATTGTAGGCTATACATAGAATTACAAGCACTGACAATATATCAGGAATCATTGAAGATGTTATCATATGCCTTGAGAAACCGTCTAAGACCTGTCATGTGGTCTCCAAACTTCAAAAAAGGATTATCAACTTCAAGGATTCTTTTCCAGTCTGCTCATCGTGACTTGCATCCTAAAGTTGAACAGAAAGCAACAGACAATGACTCATATATTATTTCCAAGAGAGGTCATAAACCAGGCGAAGGTGGAGATGCAGAAGGAGATGAAGTATTCCATGCAACTCAAGAGATGGTTATTGAATCACCTTTAGGAAAATACAGTGATTTCATCAACGAAGTTCAAAATTGGGAGTCTTGGGATTTGAAAAGTGAGGACTCTCCAGATTTTGTTGTTAGAAAGAACAAAATCAGACATTTTACATTGAATTTTGGTCCTCAGCATCCTGCTGCGCATGGTGTTTTGAGATTGATTCTGGAGTTGCAAGGTGAAGAGATTATTCGAGCTGACCCTCATGTTGGTTTACTACACAGAGGAACTGAAAAGTTAATTGAGACCAAGACTTATATCCAAGCTTTACCGTATTTTGATAGATTGGATTACTGCTCAATGATGACCAATGAGCAATGTTTCTCTTTGGCTGTTGAGAAATTGTTGAATATCGAAGTTCCAATCAGAGCAAAATATATAAGAACTCTATTCGGCGAAATCACCAGAGTTTTGAACCATTTGATGTCAGTTTTATCACATGCCATGGATGTTGGTGCTTTAACTCCATTTTTATGGGGTTTCGAAGAAAGAGAAAAGCTCATGGAGTTCTATGAAAGAGTTTCGGGAGCAAGAATGCACGCGGCTTACGTTAGACCAGGTGGTGTTTCTCAGGATCTTCCATTTGGTTTGCTAGATGACATTTATATGTGGGCTACTCAATTTGGTGATAGATTAGATGAGGTTGAAGAACTATTAACTGATAATCGTATTTGGAAACAAAGAACCAAAGATATTGGTATCGTTTCTGCTGAAGATGCATTGAACTATGGTATGTCGGGTGTAATGTTAAGAAGTACTGGTATTCCGTACGACATTAGAAGAGCTCAACCATATGATGCATATGATTTAGTCGATTTTGATATTCCAGTTGGAACCACAGGTGATTCGTATGATCGTTATTTGATTAGAATGGCAGAATTCAGACAATCGTTGAGAATAATCGAACAGTGTTGTAATGATATGCCTCCTGGTCCAATCAAGGTTGAAGATTTCAAGATCAGTCCACCCTCAAAGGAGTATGCTAAGAATGACATGGAAACTTTAATTCATCATTTCTTACTATTTACAAAGGGTTATCAGGTGCCACCGGGTGAGACTTACTCTGCAATTGAAGCACCGAAAGGTGAGATGGGTGTCTATGTGGTCAGTGATGGTACTGAAAAACCATACAGATGTAAAATTAGAGCTCCTGGGTTTGCTCATTTGGCAGCTTTTGATTTCCTTTCTAGGGGCCACTTGTTGCCTGATGCGGTTGCTATTATAGGTACGATGGATTTGGTGTTTGGTGAAGTTGATAGATGATTTTATTATTTGTTCTTCGCTTATTATTTTTGTTGTTCACTGATGTTCGTATTCCATATATTATTTATTCATTTATTAAATTACATTTGATCACCATTATTCATTTTTCTATAATTTAAATTACTTTTTTTAGAATTAAAACCAGACACGAACTTTATAAGAAATCGCAAATAAATACAGAACAAAAATGACAAGAAGCGAGCTTAAGAGAATAGTTTAGAAATTAGTAGCAATGTATGCAAAATCAGAGTTGAGATTCAGCGACTTCTTCCACTGAAGGACAAGTACATAACAAATTCATGTCACCGTAGGTATCATCAACTCTAGCAACAGTTGGCCATGTTTTGAAGTTCTTCAAGAAAGGTAATGGGTAACCAGCTTGTTGTCTTGTGTAACCTCTTGTCAACCACTCTTCTTCAGAAGTTTCTAACAAATCTCTCAAAGAGTGTGGTGCGTTATGTAAGATAGCACCATCAGATTTTCCTTCTTCAACTAATCTGATTTCCTCTCTAATTGATAGCATGGATTCGACAAATCTATTTAACTCTGACAAATCTTCAGATTCAGTAGGCTCAATCATCAAGGTACCTGGAATTGGGAAAGACATAGTTGGGGCATGGAATCCATAATCTTGTAATCTCTTAGCAACATCAATGGCTTCGATACCGATTGCTTTGAATGGTCTTAAATCAACAATGAATTCATGCGCACAATATTGAATTTCAGTAGATCCAGATTTAGAACCTAAGAACATAATTTCGAAAGCGTCCTTCAATCTGTACATCATATAGTTGGCATTCAAAATGGCAATAACAGAAGAGAATGGGATACCAGCACCACCCATCATCTTAATGTATGCATATGAGATAGGTAAGATAGATGCTGAACCAAAAGGAGCGGCAGAAACTGGATCGATGGCAGACTCAACGGCAGGATTAGAAGTTGGGGAAACAGGATGCTTAGGTAAAAAGTCCTTCAAGTGTTCAGCAACACAAATTGGACCAACACCTGGACCACCACCACCATGAGGAATGGCAAATGTTTTATGCAAGTTCAAGTGACAGACATCAGCACCCAAGTCACCTGGAGAGGTTAAACCGACTTGTGCATTCATATTTGCACCATCCAAATAAACCTGTCCTCCATTACTGTGAACCAAATCAACAGCAGTTCTGATGGTTGGCTCAAACAGACCGTATGTGGAAGGATATGTGATCATGATAGCAGCCAAGTTTTTGGAGTGTTTGTCTGCCTTCAATTTCAAGTCTTCTAGATCCAAGTTACCGTTACTCAAACATTTCACTGGGACAACCTTCAAACCAGCCATTGCAGCAGATGCAGGGTTAGTACCATGTGCGGAAACAGGAATCAAGACAATGTTTCTTTCAACTTCACCTCTAGATTCAAGATATTGTCTGATGACAGATAAACCAGTATATTCACCTTGAGCACCTGAATTTGGCATCAATGTAGTTTTGGCGAAACCAGTGATGTCAGCTAAATCATCTTCTAGCTCAGTGACCAACTCTAGGTAACCTTCGGCTTGATCTCTTGGAATGAATGGATGCATATTAGAGAATTCAGGCCAAGTAATTGGAATCATTTCAGTGGTGGAATTCAATTTCATAGTACAAGAACCTAAAGGAATCATTGAGGAAGCCAATGAAACGTCCTTCTGTTGTAAACAATATAAGTATCTCAACATGGCGGTTTCAGAGTGGTGTTGGTTGAAGACAGGATTGGATAAGATGTTATCCTTTCTGGTCCATTCCTCTGGGAATTGGGGTAATTCAGTAACATTTAATGATTGTTGGACACCTGTAAACAATTCAATCAATTGAGATAAATCTGAACTTGTGACGGTCTCATCTAAGGATAACTGAATAGTTGTGTCATTAACTCTGAAAACATTTATGTTGAAGTCAGAAACAGCTCTCTCCAAAAATTGAGAAGCAGTTTCACCGTCTAATTTAACACATAAAGTATCAAACCAGTTGGAGTTAACGATCTCATGTTTAGAGTTTGAGGCAATGGCATCTGCCAAGATGGTGGTGGAACCATATATTTTCTTTGAAATGTTTCTCAATCCATCAGCACCATGGTAGACAGCATAGTTAGCGGCAATGTTTGCTAATAAAGCTTGTGCAGTACAAATGTTGGAGGTTGCCTTTTCTCTTTTGATATGTTGTTCTCTTGTTTGAAGAGCTAGTCTTAATGCATTATTTCCTAATCTATCTTTTGAAACACCAACTAATCTACCTGGCATTTTTCTTTGTAATTTTTCAGTAACTGCGAAGAATGCAGCATGTGGACCACCAAAACCCATTGGGACACCAAATCTTTGAGAAGAACCCAAAACGATGTCGGCACCAAATGTAGAAGGTGGATGCAATAAGGTCAATGCCATCAAATCTGAGGTGACAGCAAACAAACCTTTACTGTCATGGATTAAAGAAGAGATTTCATTTAATTTTTCAATTGAGCCAATTGAACCATTGGAACCTGGATAAGAAACCAAAGCACCACAAAGCGAATTTTGATTTTCTTTCAATAGGGCGATACCTTCAGCAGATTGCAAGTCAGTGAAAACAAGTTGAATGCCTAAGGTCTTTGCTCTACTTTTCAAAACACCAACAGTTTGTTCGTGGATATTTATGTCAACAAAGTACTTAGGTTTTTTGTTTCTCAAACCTGTGAATGCCATTATCATAGCTTCTGCAGCTGCAGAAGCTTCGTCTAACAAAGAAGCATTTGCAACTGGCAAACCGGTCAAATCACAAATAATTGTTTGATAGTTCAAAAGACTCTCTAATCTACCTTGGGAAACTTCAGGTTGATAAGGAGTGTATGATGTGTACCAGGCTGGGTTTTCTAGCAAGTTTCTTTGAATCACAGGAGGTAAGATAGTACCGTAATAACCTTTACCTATGTATGACTTCAAGACTTTGTTCTTAGATGCAATTTCTTTCAGTCTCTTGAGCATTTCAGTTTCAGAAAAACCTTGAAGAGGTTCAACCTTCAACTTTCTTTTAACCAAAACGTTCTCTGGGACCACTTGGCCAATGAAAGAGTCCAAGTCATTGGCTCCAACCTGCTTCAACATCTGATCAACATCTGATGGAGTAGGGCCCAAGTGTCTTCTGGCAAATGTGTCCAAGTCAGACAAATTTGATGCATTGACGAAATAAGCTTTCTTGTATTGAGAAGATGAAATGTCTGCTTTAGCAAATGATGAATTGTATCTCTTGAGCAAATGACCGATAGAAACAGAAGATAAACTTCTGGTCTTGATCGAGCGAGAAGCAGTGGTGAGAAAAACGCTTGATTTTAACATTATCTAGACTTTTCTGTTTCAAGTTCAAATCATATTAGTATAACAAATTCATTAGGAGTACTTCTGTGATCAATTGCCAGTCAACATCTTTAAGATAGCTTGTGGGTGATCACCATATGAAAATGGGTTTCTTTCTAATTGAAGAAAATTCAATGGCTGTGATCCGTGTCGTGTCTCCATTGAGCCGGAAACGCGACATGGAGAGTCAGATAAGGAGGAAACTGAGACTCATTGAGAGAGAGAGATGGCCACATACCTATGGTTGTTTAGCAATATTTCTTGTACTATTCGAATTGACTATCAATCACAAGAAGAAAGTGACGAAAAAGATGGATGGATTCTTTTCAAACACCAAGATATAGTTATTCGAATAATTGAAGTTAGAAATGACTTTTGGTTGGGCTGACTCCACCTAACAGCGGGCCCAAGTCGCACATGCGCACAGAGTCCCAGATCTGACTTCTTTGCAGACTGGAGCTTGACTCGGGATGCTCAGAAGAAGTCGTGATCGACTCCTCCCCTGACTCCTCCTCCTCCAACCTCCTGGAGCTGTCCTATTGGCACGTTAAAGCTGCCACATTGTTTACACTACTAGGACTACCGTTGATTTAAGTACTGTGAAAGGTAGTATATATTTGGGCGCAAAAGCATTATGATAACTAAGAAAATAAAAATAAAACAGCAGATTATAATTCGTATCTGAACTCAGGGTTTTGGAAGTCGGTCAAATCGGCAAAGGCAATGTTTTTAGGAACAACATAGTCGTCACCTTTAGCTGCTCTTTGCTTATCACGCTTGATGTTTCTAAATAAGTAAAGAAAGTACTGAATGGTCATAGAAACTGCACCAGCAGCATATGCAACCAACATACCAGTCTTTGCTCCAACGTAGTTCGGTGCCTGACTTGCTTTGTAAGTTTGAGGACCAACAATATTTCCCACACAGTACCCCACTAAGAACACCGTACTCACAACAACCTTCTTTGAATAACCAGCAACATTAGAAGAAACAACAGATGCCATACCAGCCATACATGTGGTGGAGATATAGACAGTTAAATAACCAGTTAATCTGGATCCCTTTGGATCGGTGAAAATCAACAAACAACTGGCAACAACACAGATAAGATTAACAATAACCATGGAAATCAATCTCTTATCTTTTAGAAGATAATGGTTCATTAGCGCAACTGCAGGTGGGATCACAATATCAATGGCACCTCCTGGAATGTTCATCAACATGGAGTTAGGTTTGGAAAATCCAAAATCATCATTCAATAAGATTGAACCAAAATTGTTCAAACCACCATTTGGAATACCGTATGACATAGCATAAATGAAAATTAAGTATGTAGCAGGATCTTTGAAAGCTTCAATGATTTGTGGCATTTTTAAACGGTGATTACCAAGACCTTGTTGATTATGCTTAAGTCTCTGGATACAATATTTTTTATCCTCTTCGTTTAAAAACCAAGCTTTCATTGGAACATCGGGAATATGAAGGAAGTTCACAACACCAAAAAAGAGAGTGATGATACCAGTGATGATGTAAAATAGCCTCCAAGTAGCAAATGAATGCTCACCGCTTCTATGAATATCCAATCCATAAGCAATACAAGCACCTAAAATGGTACCACAACCTTGGGATCCATACCAGAAACAAGTTCTCATAAATTGTTCTTCTTTTTTGTACCACTGTGACGTCAATAGAATATAAGCAGGGTTCATGAAACCTTCAAAAATACCTAACAAGACACGACAAAGTAAGAAAGTTGGAGCACTTTGACAACCAGCATGGCACATCAAAACGACACCCCAAATAACAATAGCGGCCGATAAAGTTTTGGCTAGAGGAAGCTTTTGAAGAAGGACTCCCGCTGGGTATTCGAAAACCATATATCCCAAATAGAAACTCGATCCCACCCAGGCGTATTCCTTTGCTGACATGTTTAAGTCAACTTTCAAACCCATCAAGGCAGCATATGAATTTGTAGTCTTATCCATCAACTGACATGACATCAAACAGGCAATCATTGGCAAGATATACATATCAATCTTCTTAACCAACTTCTTCTCGTATTCTGGATCCATAACGAAGTCATCAACCTCTTCAGCATATTTCAAAGCCATATCATAATCCTTGGAACCAACTGAGATAATATCACCGTCCAAAGAGACAATGCTCGTAAGTTGGTGATGGTGATTTTCCAAATTTGAAGAAGTATCAACATCCACCGTATTTGTCTTGTCTAATGACATTTTTTCCGCAGAATGATCAGTCATAATTGTATAATAGGGTTGAGAGACAAATAAAACATCCTTCAACGTTTATATTTTTGAAACATGAGGATCCTCGTCTAGATATATATACATTCAGTAATTCGAATGCCAGTTTTGATAAGCACAACAGTGGAAAAGAAATTTAATCGAGATCTCCGCTCGAACTTGTCGAGAGGAAGTTAAAAGCGCCGGACGTGGGCGCTTTCAGTTTCCTCTTTATTTCTGGGAATTCTATCGCTTCAGATTTTCTGAACGCCCGGAAAGAAACCTTAGTGATATCGGAGCTCTGTCTTGATGAGGGTACGGGTTGAGAGTCTGCGAGTAATAGACGACGAGACTATCACCCTCATGATACGAAGTAAAAAGCAAGATCTGGCTATGCTAGAGATAGACCAAGGAATTCAATACCGTGGCCTTGTTCCAATCTGGTGATACTTCGAATAAAGTACTCTTATCTATGCAAACCTTTTGGCGTCAATCTTAGATAGGGAAACTAGTGTGGATGTTCTACAATTGTTAAATAGTATAATTTTCAGGGCTGTAACATAGAAGTTACATGAAAATATTCGTCAGACTATTTTCAACCCACCTCAAATGAACGTAACACTACATTCGACACTACCTTCTGGTGCTCATTTCTAGGAGCTTGTAACTGCCACTAGTTTGGAGGAGAAAAGAGAAATATTATTTTAAGTGGTCGATAAACATACTGCTGTACAGGCTAAAGAATTCATAGTGAGATATGTAATACAGATAAGATAGAGGACTTAAGTTATGTTAATCAAAGTTTTGATTTTTGACTTTCTTCAAGGAAGTCGACATTTTTAACATCGGGATAATCGTCACCCACTCTCCAATCACAGTTTACTGGATCAAATTCAGCAATCGAGTCATTCCATTTCCAGGCTTCTTTGACATCATCATCTAATGTACCCTCCAATCTTTTCACGATGTGTTTACCAATGTTAGGCAGAAATTTGAAAGCATGACCAGAGTCACCAGTTGCAACAAACAAGTTGGAATACTGGGGCACTTTATCGATAATAAAATTGGATTCCAAAGTGTCGGCAATCCAACAAACTTTGCTATCAAATAACTTGTGATAACATAATTCTGGTGAATACTTTGCAATGATTTTCTTTACCTGGGCAACACCATTTTTAGGCATTGTATCTGTTGGGTACTGGTTATGGTATCTTGGAAGAGACACTTGCTGTGTCGCATTATGCGGATTAGACACCTGGTGTGAAGCACCCATACCTGGTAGTGCAATTTTCAGTATTCTTGTTGCTGGATCAGGTGGGAAAAAGTAACCCATCTCAGCGTCAAATAAAACAGGCATGTCCTTGTACATTTCATACTCTTCGGGAGTCAATTTCATATGAGTAACAAATAAACCCGATGCCGATTGCTGATTTTTAAGATCTAACACTCTACCTGTAGAAGCACCACAGGAAACGAGAACCTTGTCTGCTGTGTACTTATCGCCACTTGCAGTAACCACATATGCTTTACCATCAGATTCTTTGGTCACATTAACAGCACGTCCAGCTTCGCCAAAAATGAAGTTGACACCTAAATCTTTACATTTCTCATAAACTGCTTTAATAGAGTTTGCAGCATGTGCTAAACCGGATTCAGGGTTGAACTTGGATTCCTCATCAGAAGAAATACTATTATATTGAAAAGCCTTGAATTGTTTTGCAATCTCTTCGCCACCTTCGTAGTACTGTATTTTCAAACCTTGGCCTAATGTATTCAGAACTTCAATACCTTTTCTTTCAAATTCCTTCCGCCCTTCATTATTGGAAGGAGTGATCATCAATCTACCACATTCATTGTAGAGTCCGGCATAAAGAGGATCGTATTTCCAGAGATTGAGGGCTTCAACACCAAGCTGAGCGTAGAGAGCATCTGTGTACTCAATTCTAATGATTTTGTTGTAATCGTTTGCTGCAGACCAAGGAGATGGTGGTTCATATGCGTCTATAGCTGTGACCTTATATCCGCTTTCCGCTAGAACTTTGGCTGTTGAGAGACCAAACACACCACAACCAACAATCAAAACTGACATCTTGGATAAATTATAATATAAGTTCAAATAAATGTTCAAATAAATGACTTGTAGTGTACTCAGATCATGCTGTCTCTAAGGGTAGCTTATGAAGCATACTTGGTATCTATATATACGATCCAAGACTGCTTTTGCCGATCGTTCATGGGGAGATTTAAAATGGATCCCTGACTCTCCCTGGTCGGTTTCAGTTGGAAGTTGAAAGCGCGCGCTTTCAATTTCTCTCGGATAACGGTCCTATTTTTACATTAAGAGATCATCGACAGATAGAAGCAGCCTTTGTGGCATCAAGGCAAGTTTTAATCAATCTTACCGAACGGTGTGCGAATAGCGGAGTTCTGCTATAGGCCAAGATATCAACGCTTTTAAAATACGCTATTATTAAAATAGTGACCTGATATTTCTTGCTGAAACATGTTCTCAAGAAGGAATAACAAAATTGCCTCCGCTCCAAAGAAAGTCCATTCGCCTAGTCCGAACCTCAAAGGGAGGAAGAAAACGAAATCAGGCTGCCTTACTTGCAAGAAGAGAAGAAAGAAATGCGATGAAACAAGACCAATCTGTATCAGTTGCAATAGGCTTGGATTGAGCTGCAGTTATGAAAAACAACTAACTTGGAGCAAGGAAAATCAGGTATCGGTGGAGTTGGAACATGTTAACCCTGATTGTTTGAGTGAAGCTCAAGAATCTTACTTATTGAATCTGAATGGTGGGGATTTGAAACTTTGTTATTATTTCAGCAGTGGTTTGAGTAAAGGTTACTTGCCCGAAGATGCCAAAAATTACGACGGGTTTGATATCAAAAGCACCAAATTGGATTTGGATGCTAAATATCTTGAAAAAACTACGGAATTATATCTCTTTGACCATTACATCAAAAACATATCAATGACTAGAACATTTTCGGACTCTAATTATACTTTCAACGAATTCATCTCGATTATAATACCTAGTTGCGATAACTTTGCTGCATTATACCAATCTGTTCTTTGTCTTTCATCAATTGACTTAATGAAACAAGAAATGAATAGACCAGAGCATTTACAAAACACAGTTTTAATTTCTAAATATTACTCATTATTCAAAATTTTCAAAGATACCGCAATTAGTGAATTGCATGATATTTTGGACAATTGTGATATCTCAGAACTAGAAACTTTAGAAGAATTGATCATCACCTTGATGATCTTATGTTCTTCTGAAATAGCTGATAATTGCAATCGTAACTGGGTCAATCTAATGAATGAAGCATGCCTTATATTTTCGTCATTACCATTCAAAAAGATTATAAGCTCCAATGTGCTAACATTTGTCTATAGATATTTCTCCCTAAGATATATCTTTTTAATATGTACATTGAAACGTGAAAAACTTACAGATTTTTTGAACTCCTGCCCTTGGCCATCTGTGGATTCTTTGTTTGATACAGATTTCATAGATCATATGTTTGGCTGCTCACCAAGGTTATTATACACCATATATAAATTGGCTATGCTTAGCTATTTGCATGACATGCAGCAGATAGATACCAGGATACTTAAAGAACGGTACGTTGAGATCTGGAAAATCTTGGAGACGCTTGAACAGTATTCATATGAAAACTCTAAGGAGTTAGAACTATGCGCAAAATGTTATTTGACTGGAGCAAAAATATATCTATGTCTTCAATTACGAATGGGCAAATTAGATGTTTCTGAAGATTTGAATGCCAATGATAATTTTGAAAAATGGGTATTAGAGCTTGGAAATTCATTACTGATGCTCAGCAAGGTTAGCTCGAAGGTTTTTTTCCCAATTTGGAGTATATTCATTTTGTCTTGTTGTCTGGCTGGAAATCAAAAGATCGATGCTAAAAGGCGACAAATTCTTGATGTTTTGAAGGTTATGGATGATAAATGGCCCTTAAGCACTTGTGTTTTTGTGCGTAAGGCGATAGAAACTATCTGGAAAGTGTATGACCTCTGTTACGATGATGCTTGTAATTTCATGAGCTCGGATTCCTTGGATAAAGTTGATACAAAGTATGATTGGAGAGATATTATAAATGTAGTCAATTATAGGCTGGCCTTAGTTTGAGCACAATGAATTAAATTATACAGTGAACTATCAATTCACATACATAGATATATGCAACACTTAATATTAAAGAGAGCAAAGCGAGTAAGTGATATCTTTGAATAACGCAAGAAGAGGGGACTAAAAGAAGAAGTAAATTAGAAACATTCTCAAACTACATGTGAACTGTAATCAGTCTAGTTTCACAGCTTGTATTTTTCTTCCACTATTAACTGCTGCCCAATCACCATCTGGACTCCAACAGATATTATTAATCTCAGACTCTTCCGAATATCCGTAATTAGAAGACTCGGAATTTTCAACAGACATTATAGAGCTAGCACTATCAACTGTGTTTGTGCTACTTTTAGGCGTGGTTGGAGAACTATCCAACTCTGAAAGGTCATGAACTAAAACCTGACAGTCATCCCCTCCACTTAGTAAGATGTTCCTAGTTGGATGCCATGCGATGGAATTCACTGTTCCTGAATGCGAGTTTAAGATTTTGATTGGAGTACCAGGGTATCTTAGATCTAAAATTAGAATTCTAGATGAGTTTTCTTCAAGGGCAGCTATATGATTAGCATTATAGTTTGAAGTGGAGAGTCGAAGCAATGCGGTGGCTGATTCATTGACCGAGCTAGTGGATGAAATAGAAAGTCTAGATGAACTTTGTGGCTCATATATGATGGTAGAATGCTCCAAATATCTTAAATCAAAAACTCTAATTGAGCCATCATTTGAACAACTTGCAAATACATTCTTATCTCCATAAACAAATTTAACATCAAAAACTTCACTGTCATGCGCAATTAATTGAGTTTTGGCAACACCTGAGCCCCTAGAAAGATCCCAAAGGGTACATGTCGTATCAATTGAACAGGAAATTATATTTTTGGGCTCTGCACAATTCCAATCAAATGATGTAACTGGAGGTAACTGATTAAAATCTTTAGTCTTTGAGTTAGTCAAGGCAGCCTTTTCTATCAATTTTGGAGTGGTACCATGGTTGAAAACTCTTGATGTTATACTGTTGTTGGCTATAAGTGGATCTTTACTTGCATCAGACACTTCATAAATTCTAACACATTCTGAGGTTGTTGCAAATCTATCAGTATTAGTATAATTTAAACTCATTGATGGATCCCATTGTAGTCTAGTAACGGGATAGTTAACAACTGCCTCGCTGACTCCATGAAAACTGAAGCTATCTACGCTTAGATCTTCTCGACTTTCATCCTCATTGGGGGTTCCGTATATCACTTTCACCCTATTTGTTACATCTTCTCTATAGGAGCTGAAAGCAATTTTGGCGTAATTTGAGTCTGAAGTATTGGACCAATCTAAGCAATACACAGGGAAACGTGAGTGGTAATTTGAGGAGTATGCAACTGGAGCTGGTGATGCATCCAGTTGTTGTCTGTGCTGCACCTGATGCATAACGTGATATCTGTTATTATCGTATGTGCCATGATTTAGACTGAATCCTAGAACAATGAAGGTTGAGATGATTCGAGCAAGTTAGTATGATGCAACATTTCAATTTTGACTTCGTGTGAGGATTTTTTGAAGAAGTATATGCATACCATAAGTTTGTGAGAATGGAGTTTCAGTAGATATTGAAGACCTTTGGGCGAGGTTCTGCCAGTTCTGGGGGTTATTCATGTCTTGAAATGAGGTTGATAAATCAGTTGAAAAGGAATATTATATGCGAAAAGAAGTGAAGAATTCGGGTGCAATTATGGGTTCTTCGTGTGCTGGGAGGACAAGTAGATGATGTTATGAGGATGATCAATGATATTAGCTAAGCTCGGGCATATATATATACAAGTATGTGTGTATGAAGGAAGAGCAGAGAGTGAACAAATCGATTGCTCCATCTTATCGAGCCAAAAAATTGCAGCCTTCTTTCTTTCTTCTCGTGAGAGCACCAGCCACAGCAGAAACTGAGATAGTGCGCGCTTTGCTAGTTGCAGATCAACGCCCCACACGAATAAGCCACATCTCGCGCGTTTGGGGTCCCAGTTTGTGGATTCGTTTGCGGTTGCGGTGTGTCTGATTCAGATATATAGGTAACGAATGAATAGAATAGTCCGAGAGAAATGTACAATAATATATAATGGAAGCTGGTTAATAGGTTTTATGGGGAGCACGTACAGTGAGTTCCGTCATTCGTCTCTGGTTATACTGAACTTGGACTCAATAACATCAATCAATCTGGAGCTGCCGGATCTCCTGAAAAAGGGGTCAACAGCGGAGTTTGGTGGAGTAACTGGAAAGTGTTCGTCGTTCGGACTAATCACCATATCATTCTTGATGGTTGGCAATTGTTCGCTGAAAGATCTACGGAAACTCATTCTCTTCATCATTGACCTTTCCTTTGAAAGTTGATCTTTGAGATTCTTCTCAATCTGCAGCTTTGTTGATTCCAATTTTTGCACTTTTGTATTTAGTGCTTTAACTTCATTCCTAAACAACTGGAAAATCTCTTCATCAGAATTTATAATACCCTTTTGAGCGTTGTTTCCATTGACATCTCTGTGAGACATATTATCAACTTCATTTGGTTTAGTTTCATAATTTTTCAGTGTCTTCAAAATAGTGTCTTGTAGTTCCTTAGGCAATGCATTGATCTCAGGATATTTCTCTTCAAATGAAGTATCCGGTTCCAAACCTTCAGGTATCTTTTCAAGTATAGATGCAAATGAATGCGTCAACTTTTCATTTGTTAAAGTTGAGTTCTTCAAATCATCCTCCAATTTCTTTAGTTCCAAAGCTAATCCATCATTTTCGTCTTTCAATTTATCCAAATATTTGTTTAATTTATCGTTATGCTCCTCTAACAATGCATAACTCGACAATGCCGAAGTATAGTTCTCCTCCATTTGCGAGACTCGATGATTAAGGTCATTCTCCGTACTAGCAATATCCAACTCCTTTTTCAATTTCTCATTTTCAGTCTCAAATAATCTTAGTTTATTAGCAAGTTCCAAGTTTTCAAGCTCAACAGAACTCATTGTATTTCGTGCATTCTCCAATTCCTGAACTTTCTTTCGAAGTTCTTCATTCTGCAATTTGATTCTTTCTTTCTCTTCATCTATTTCATCTTGATCTTTATTATCATCCTCATCTATCTCATTAGCATTGATGTGTGGTGATTGGGCATTATCAGAAGGTAATCCTCCCAAAAAATTCAAAGCTGAATTGATAGATAATCTTGCAGACAACTTTCTTTTCATTTCTGTAGATTCTACAGAATCTAAAGTTGAGATCCTTCGTATACCCGGGGATGTGATGATTCCAGACGAACCTTGAAATGCAAAGCTACCTACCGGTTGTGCTACAGTTGGATGCGGAACGCTAAAAGCTGACTGGCCCTGTTGTCCTTGCTGGTATTGTTGGCTCTTTTGTAAATGTAGTGGTTGTATATACTGATCTGTTGGTTGATGCAGCTGTGGTCTTTGCGGTTGCATATTTTGTTGGTGATGCAGTACTTGAGGTCCATTATATGGACGATAATTCTGATTCTGTTGTGGTTGTGCTTGAGAATGTAGTTGTGATTGTGGGTGCGGTGGTGGCATTTGGTTGTGGTTCTGATTTTGGCTGAATTGTTGTTGTCCATTTGGATGAAACGGTTGATTTGTCGGTGGTCCATTTGGAATACTTCCAGTCGAATGGTTCATGCCATAGTTTCCATAAACACTTCGCATGGGAGGCTTCATACCACTACCATTGCTCTCTATTGAGATACGTGAACCATTCGGATGATACATTCTAGGAGGTTGCAAAGAATTGTTATCCGAACGCAAAGATGGTCCACCGACTGTTGACTGGCCCAAACTGTATACACTTGCATTACTGCCTTGAGTAGAACCAGATTGAGCAGCGCTGAACAATCCGGTTCTTCTGTTTTTCTTCTTGGTGGCTGATTTAATCTGGTCTGCTAGATTTGTCTGCCTAAGACCGGCCTTTGTAAGGGATGATGAATGGTCGTCGTATTGATCCATATTTTCCGGAACACCCGTTGAATATTGTTCAAAGTCCTCATGAAAGGAGGAACCATAGACACTGCTATTATTGAGCAAAGATGAAGACGCTGGAGTCTTGAAAGAGGTTCCATTCATACTTTATTGAAGTGTTGTTTCAATGAATTTCAATAGAAAGACGTGGCTGTTGGTGTTCTTTTTTTTAAGTTGTGTATTGAAAGCGAGTCTTGGTGCATGTGATCGTATATCAATGAGAAATGCGATGTTTTTAGATGGTATAAGTGTATATTTTAGTATGGTTGCTATAGATATTGAGATAATATCCAAGTTTGCGCAGTGATATGATCAGGTAATCCGTGTGTAACTAACATGTCACTCTAAAAAACACGCAAAGATAATTAAAGTTGATGATAATAAATAGTTTTTATTCCGCCGAGATCAAAAACTCGCTCTCTCTCTTTCGTCTTCTCAACGGCGCAGTGGTCGATCTTGCTTGATTATTTAACTCTAAACAATTCTATGAGCTATTTGCACTTTTGGAAATGCCCCGTTAATGTTGGCGATATATGACCATAAGGGCTTTATCAGTTACGCTAATTGGAAATAAACAACAAAAAAACAAAAAAGTATACTCGTTACATTATTGATCAATAGTAGATCTCTCAAAGTTCAGACCAACTGGTATCTGTACATGATTGAAGTAGGTATCATCCCCCAGCTAGCTTATATAATATAACTCTCTCTGGTATAGGAAAACTTGTGGTGATGAGATAAATATCAGTCCAACCTCTATTTCCTCCAGTGGGTGTCGTCTTCAGGAGAGTTGAGGGTAGGTGATAGACTTGATTAGACTCCAGAGGCGTCGCCGTTCACACCCTTGCACGGAATCCTTCTTTTATATGCAGCTGGGAAGTTGGAGTTCTGTGATTTCCCCCCCTCAACAAGTGAGAAATAAAATGGTCAGCGCCAGACTGTGACTTCAGCTTCCAAAACCTTCGCAGGCGGGAAACATCGTGGGATGTGTGAAGGAGATTCTTGAAAAAATGTGCCTTTGAATTATTTTCACCAATTTGTCATGCCTTTCAGCGTCTTTATGAGGTTGGTGGTTGGGGCATATTAATCTCGCTGAATTTCAAGGAACGCTGAGACCAGATTCATCTTTCTATCTTGAAGAACGGCTACAAAATAGACAAATTTGAATTAGATATTTGAATTAGATACGAAACAAGAAATAGGAGACACGATCCCCTCTTTGAATCATCACATACATATCCACAAACTCAAACAGAGACGGAGCGGGTGCGGAAATCGAGTATTTGTTCATCTTGTTCACTTTTGTGTAAAGTACTTGTTAAAAACAGGGATATACCTTAGATTTTGTTTGGCTTTGCCATATTGAAATATAGAATCTATTATACAGATAGGATATAAATAAAGTATGCTGTTGCAGATTTCCAAATATTCATTGCCATGATCACCAAAACTACATGCAACTGTCTAGAAATCCAACTTCTAAAAACAAAACAAAAAGAAAAGCTTAAGAAAGTAGATAAGAAAAGCAAACCACGAACACCAGCAAAAACCCAAGCAGAAATTATATCTAAAAACAAAAGCAAACACCAAAAACCAACAAAAAAGGAGTCTATGATTTTTCTCTCCCACATCTCAAAATATGTCTTTGAAACCTTTCCAAACGATCATGCCTTTTCGCACACCGTGGACACTCGAATCTATTACTATGAATTATCTTGTGTCTCTTTAAATCATCATCAGTAGAATAAACTTTGTCGCAGTCATTACATGGATACTTCGGTCTATCGAAACTGTGTTTATCCCTGTTGTGCTTATTTAATCTATCTTTTCTAGTGAATGATTTTTCACACGATTCACATTGAAATGGTTTATCCCCAAATGCAAATGTTGTTCTTCTTCTCTTGTTCGTTGTTGGCAAACTTGAAGATGATCTAGAATCAGTGATATTTGAAACCTTACTATAATCAGCAGAACGCGAAACACTCATCGGAATAGTTCCTATCACGGGCATGGAAGAACCTTTTGATCTTTGAGCTAAAGTGGGAGGCGGGAGCACGTTTAAAGGTGGAGAAATGTTGGAAGCAGATGAAGAAGGGTTGCCCATTTGCATGTGACTCAGAGCGGAAATTTGAAATGTGCTATATGTTGGTGCTGCCATGTGCATTGGATGAATGTGCGAGGGTTGCAGAACATGATGAGGATGTATTTGCATTTGTGGTGGTAGCGATGGAGGTGGTAGAGGCTCATTTGAGCTTGTTGAGCCTCTTGATCCCAGTGTTCTGCCATGTCTGTAAAGAGGGGGGAAAGTCACTGGCAAATTTGCTTGCATCGAAGAAGATCCAGAAGGTAATGATGCAGAAGAAGGGTTGGTGTCTTGGTATGAACTGGAAGCCGGCACGAAAGGTTCGCCTAAGCTGGAAGGACGTCTATACGGAAGACTCCCACTTTGATTTCTCATCTGTTGTTCTGAGATGGAAGAGGACGAGTAACTTGATACTGACTCGGTCTCGTCTGAACTATGCTGAAACTTAGGATCTGCATCTTTTGAAGATCCTTCTTGCGATCTGGATGAAGTCGCTAATGATAACGGTATTGGTAAAGGTAGCGCTATCTGATCATGTTGTTGATATTGATGTTGGACTTGTCTATGCTGTAATGAAAAGTGATCTGCTCCAAACGACTGGTTACGTGTATGAAGATGTTGTTGGCCATATCTTTGGAGACCTTGTTGTTGTTGCTGTAGCTGCTGCTGCTGGTTTTGTAAGGCTTGCTGCTGTTGCTGTTGATTTACAGGTATTTGAGGGAACTCAAAGGATAAGGGACTCACCAAATGATGAAACGCAGCTATTCCTTGCTGCATCTCTAATTGTTCTTGACGGGGAGTTATAGGGTCTTGTTTGATATCCTCTGTACCAAACATAGGGAAGTTCGCCAGGGGATGCGCTTCTAGAAATGAAGAAAATTGCGGACTGATTTGCATGTTAATATTGGTGTCGGAGAGGGAAGAGAAAAATTGACTCTGGGTTTGATGTTGGTAGTCCTGTTGCTGTTGTGTATGTGGCGATATTGCTTCCAGTTGTGGTGGTTGTTGGTTTGATAGTTCTTCAACCGTAGCAATCACTCTTGGGGATTCTTGTGATTTCAAGCTCTCGGCAGTGTTATCGTTTTGCGAGCTATCGTTTTGCGAACTATCATTTTGCATAATTAAGCAAATATCTAAAAAGTCAGCAGGAAGGAAGAGCTTGGAGAAGTCCGATGTTGGAATTGATGTTGTTACAGGTAATGTTGGTGGAGCAAGTAGTGCTGTGTCTGAATAAGTTAGTGTCTTATTCGCTACCCGCATAAGCTATTATAAATTTGTCTCAAGCGCTTGGGTCAGAAAAAATTATTCTCAGATCTCTAGTAAAGTAGAGAGTATATAATTATGGATGGTGAATTGTTTTTCAAATGGCACTCCAAAATTCAATGAACAAACACCAGAAGAAAGCATGTATCGTGATATATATTGGAAGACTGTTGAACAAACTATAATTAGAAATCAAGCTTCCCAGAGTCAAGGGATTGGTAAAACAAAAAAAAGAGCAAGGGACATACCAGATGGGATTGAGTTTTCGATGGATCCAGCTAGCTATATTGTTAACAATAAGAGGGAGAGGTTAGGAGTTTGAGCAAAAACACCAGTCGGCTATCCAATCATGAAGAGAGTATGGGTATGGCAAACTAAGGTCATCAAAAAGACAGTCATTTGAAGTAGGCATAGCTTCAGTCAAATGGAGGCTGAAGATATTATATATAAGTTTTTTGAGTCCCCAATCTCTGGTATATAATGATGTTCAAGTCCCACTTTGCAACTTGCACCCTCGCGGCTCGCGCTGGGGAGGGCCCTCCCATTAGTCGTTCACTTTCGAGGGGGACTGGTGATCCGGCTTTTTGACTCCAGTTTTTACTCTGGTATCTCCTGACTTGCCAGTATTGTGGGGCTCCACTGAAGATGTTATATAGAGAATGTTTTCTATAAAGTGGTTAGGGATTTCCAGCACAGTGCCAGCGTTGGTCAATGAGTTGCGGTTGGTGATCAACCTCATTAAAATAACGAACAATGCCCAAAAGCTTCCTTGCACACGAGTGCGGGTATAAGCTCGGTTAAAAAGTTACTTCACTTATCTCCGGTGTACAATGAACACGCACACACTAAGGGTACTATTGAGAAACATAAAATGGTTGGTACCAGTATAATAAGGTTCATAGAACACATATCTATTTGTATTGTGAGACTGTAACACTAAAGATGAAATAAACACGGAGGAAATGAAAAGAGAAGAAAACAAAAAAAGTAGCAGTAATAATAAGTTAAACTAGTTAAACTCAAGCAAAAAAAAAAAGCAACAAAAAAAAACCCAAGGGATGTCACAAAAAGTATCCCACTAATGAAACCGAAAAGCGAAAGAAAATAAACCAAGTAATGAAAAAGAAAAGTGTAACCAGCTAGAAGCATTAAACAAATAACACAAAAGACATCAAGTTTGAATAAAAGAAGCGTAAGATCATAATCAGTGAAAGTGCAAATAGATAATGGACATGAACGCAAATAATTCAATTTTCTGGAGTTTCAGGAACAGGGGAAAATGAAGAATGCGAATGCGAAATACCAGCAGCAGAAGACATGGCAGAGACAGCAGCATGTGCTGCTGCTTTTGCTTTACATTTGATAATGTGTCTATGAAATCTATCACTTCTATCGTGCTTCTTGCCACAGTTCGGACACTTGTATCTTTCTGTATGAATCACTCTGTGTCTATTCAGATTTTCTCTTGAACTTAATATTTTTGGACATTTGTCACATTTATAACACTTTCTCTTACCTTCATGAACTTTTCTAACATGTTCGTTTAATCTTGACTTTCTAGTAAATGATGAAGAGCATTGAGGACATGTGAATTGCTTATCTGATCCGAATGAAGAAACCGAAGAAGTACGAGAATGTATTTCCAATCTATCATTGGAATTCAAAGAGTTTGATAACAATCTAATCTCATCATCAGATAAGAAAGATTCAATAGATGCAATTGATAATCTTGAATTATCTGATAAATAACTGGAAACAGAATCTTCATAATCAGTATCTTGCGAAACCAGATATGTTGAAGAGTGATTTCCTTCATCAGAGTGTGGTGTTCCTGCTTGAGAATGTGGATGTAGAGAAGAAACATAGGAGCAATTATCCTCTGAATCAGAAGCACCATGATGAGAGTATTGAATATTTGGAATGCTGTGAGCACTATGAAAGCTATGAATGCTATGTGCACTATGTGCACTATGTGCACTATGTGCGCTGTGAACGCTGTGGAAACTATGTGCACTGCTTAGGAGAGGACTTTCAATTTTGAGTTCGAAATCTGACTCGAGTGGTGCTCGGAAACACAGGAAGGAATCAGGAGCAACTTCGTTATCAATTATATTTCTCTTTCCAACTGCATCATTGAACATTGATTCGATATCACTAAAATCGAATTCTTCATTTTTGATCAAACTTTCAGAAGTACTTGTTGTGTTTGTTAGGTGATATTCCTCTTGAGGTGGGTCAATTGCAACGGTGAAACCATGAGGGGTTTCCCAACTCATTACACTAGTGGAATTGGAGGTCATTGAGAACTTTGGTTGGTTTCTTAAGCCTAAGACATTGGAGTGATTACTTTCACGTCTCGATGCTGTTGGAGGTTGAGGTTGTTGATCTGCTAGCTCATCTTCCTTGATGGGAGCTATTTGTAAGTCGTTGAAGTAATTAGGTTGTGACATATTTTGAAAGATAGTTTGAAGACCAGAGAATGTGCTGAGTACACAACAAATATGGTTGTGGGTATGTATTAAGTAGTTGTTGTTGTGACTTTAGAAACTCCATGTACAATCTATTGTAGATGAGAGGGTCCGAGAGAGAGAAAGAGAGATGGATGGAAGAGAAAACTGCTTTGAATTGGATTATTATTATATGAGATAACAATAATGGGATTGCATATAATGGCGAAGTGGAAAAACATAGAGACAGAAATATGTTGTTCAGGGTATGATTGATTGTGGTGACATCTATCAATAGAGAGGAGCGATGTTGGGACTATTTATAATGGAAAGAGGGAGGGGGAGAGAGAGACAGAAGAAATGGAGGGATGAAAGGATGCTGAATTGGAGTACCCACTGTAACCACCAATCTAGCCATTTCCGAATGGATTCACACTAAATTTCACGGTGATCAAGGTAAAAAAATCCTGATGGTTGGTTCAGACTAGTTGTTTTGGTTGTTCTCCCAGTCCTCTTGGGCAGAGCATTCCCGCCCAATCTGAACCGACTCCAATTTGATCGGTGTGGATCAGGTTTCCCCTTGCCCACTTTTTTAGTCGCTGCAGAAGTATTTTTGGGAGCGAGTTGTTGCCGAGAAGCTGAGAAGCTGAGAAGCTGAAAAGCAGCCTGCTCTCTTCTCATCCCTCATCCCTCATCCCTGCTCGCATTCCCATCCCGGGGGGCCACCCGCAATGTACCTCGGCACAATAATAGCCTCGCAGAGGGGGCGCACCAGCACATCACGCTATTCTCGCAGTAGCTGCAATCTGAAAATACAGGGCCTGGGACTTGCTCAACCTCTGAGACCGCCCGCCTTATTGCGAATCACTCTGGTCCCTTATACAAACACCCTCTCACTCTCACTCACATCGCGGCTGCTCCCCTGTTCTGGTTATCGAACTGCAGTATCATTTTACTCTTTAGGTTAAATTGCCAAAAGACAAATATTTATACCCAAAATTATATATCTATATATGAATTATATCTTAATCCACTTCAATTCCCTTTGTTGATGGCATTCAATTTCGTCAATATTAAGTAAGAATCAATCAGTATATCAACATCTCTACCATGATATCGGTAAACCTTTAAAATATTAGGATACTCTGTGCAAATTAGGAGCGTTCATTCGTGATCATCATTAGTATGAAGATACTTATCACTTGATTAAATGCAGCCACCGTATTGTATTCTAATGTAATGTAAATCCGGTTAATTTTTTGTGGTTGAATTTTGATATGCAGCACAGTGTGGTTTACCAACTGTGCGTTATTTTCCATTTCATTTCGTGCGACATGAAAACCAAACTATATATCACCATACTACTAATCTGGTAACTTGTTTCATTGAAGTTGATCCACTGTATTCAATTGAGAGTTGAATTTTGACAAGATGAACCTTTGGCAACTTACACAACTTACCCAATGAGAGTGTATATGTGCATTCTATCTTGCTAAATTGCTGTAAATTCTCTCATGTTCATATATAAATTAATCAAGTTCAAATCAATTTAAGACTCAACTTGATCGAGTAGTGAAAAGTGTTGATTGATCTCCGATCTAACTCTGCCACTCCACCTCTGCCCAATTCTAAAGGGACGAGAAGGGCAGAGGCATATTTTCCCCCTCTTTGCCTCCTCCCACTTTTTATTTCCCGGTGACACAACGCGATATTCCAATGGCCCGGCCCATCAGAGGTGGAAAGGGGTCTGTGCACCAGGAAGCGAGTATTCATGTAAAAGAATAGCTGGTCTGGCTCGGATTCGTTATATACAATACATCAATACAATCCAATTCACCACAATTCATAATTGGATATTGTAACATAAGATTGTCAAATATAATTGCAAATCATACCCATTCACATAACCATCACGCGTTCTCTTCCAACGTATAATATAATATTTTCCCACACCCAAGATCCTGCCATCCTGCCGTTCGGCTTGCTGAAAAACCAGCCATAGACGAAGCCGAGATGTAACTGATTATGACACTAAACATTTGTCTCTTTAACTCAATAAAGTGGGCAGCATTTATTTGCCCTGATAATATAATTCTTTTTCGAGCTGTTCAATTTTCCACTCTTGGAATAGATCAAATAAATAGACCCACCGGTATATCGACTTCCCAAGCCTCAATTGAATGTAATCCTAATACATGACTCACCCAAAGTTGCTCACCATGATCCCCTATTACAAACTGGGAAACCTATACACTAGAGTTAACAAATTCAACCTTCCAGTCTCTAATCTCTAATCTCTATATATAGGCGTAGATGAAAAAGGGTCATCAATGGCGATCTCAAAAACCAAAAAAAAAAACAGTCGTGTGAAAAGGTCTGCGAAACATTGATTGGTGATAGATTGATATTGGAGCAAAAAAGACTAATTAATATTGAGTCTCTATGCAACTAATCAGAGTTTACAGTTTGTGCCGATCTCCATCTGTGATATACTTTTTATACGACCAAGTTCTTTTATGGTATGGTGTGATATGATATGGATGTGTATTCAATCCCTTGTACACAGCAAAGGGACCCGAACCGATTGAGTTGAGCAATTACAACCGGCATGTCTAAGATACACTTGTCATACTGTATATGAGTTTTGAAGTTTGAAATCAAGGTAAGAGTAAGTAAGCAAGTGAGTGAGAGCCTGGAAGTAGCATTTAATATGTAGATATTATACAACAAAGTGACAAATTTTGCGATTTTCAGCTCGACCCGGTCCCAAAATCAGTGCATGTTCACCATCGGATCTTGGGCGGAGCAAGTGGGACGAGGAGGATGGCGCAGGCTGAGGAGGAAAGTGGGAAGGGCAAACGGCGGGCAGGGTGGCCGGGGGGAGGGGAGCGTGGGATGGCAGAAGAAGCGATGCGGGGAGAGCAGGCCCCCAAGCAGTTCTAAGCAGACATAAGCGTGCTGGGCTTCTGGGCACGTTCTGGGCACGCTTCTGGGCAGGAGAGGCGGGATGGGGAAACGAACCTGGCTTTTGCCCTCTTCAATTCCCACTTCTTCTCCGGATTAGACGCATGGAAGTGTTTCAGACCCCTGGCTTCTTGGTTCTAGCGCAAGTGGAAGAACACTTCGATATCCGAGGATGTGGAACAGGGAACCCCAATTTATAAGCACGTATGCAGGGCCAATCCCCAATTCTCATTCACCTCCATGCTGGTCTGTTCCTCTTTTAGGAGTGCAAAGAGATCATACACTCCATATCATTTAAACCCCTTAGAGACGGTACAACCATGGGTAGATAGATAGCATTCAAACTTTCACAAATACTCGATGGCAAAATATATATCATTATTTGATATTCGAACTCAATTGATGAATTGCATCATATTCACAGTCATCATTACCATTACCATTACCATTGCCTTTCACCTCTTTGTGCACAAGCAGACCAGACCAGACACGGTCCCTTTGACCAATGAAGTAACTCTATTTCCACTTTTGGACAACGCGCAATTGGCCTCAGCAGGAGCAACATAAGTCCTGGCTGTGTTCTTATCCCTCTGTGAGGCAGCTCACCTTTTCTTTGTGTATGTGGTACTTGTACATAGTACATGCATTACTCAACTGTAAGTCAAGTCAAGTGTATAGCTAATTGATTTGTATTAGATATAGTGGCATTTGGATGGAAAGAATTATTGATTGAGACTCTTGAATGTTCAGGTGTTGAAGGAGTCGGAAATTTGCGAATATTACCAATCAGTACATCACTCAAACAGAGTGTTTTTTCGCTCTGAAAACACCCGAGTTGAACTTGGCTGGTGGCGGCTCAGATTATGCTTTACTCCATCATGTGCATCGGTCTAAAACCGGCAATTATATTTACTGCGTGATCTCTACAATAGGATCCGCAAGGCAAACATGAATTACATGAAATACGTGCACAAGTTGTTCCAATTATCAGATATTGCACCTCACCTGTTTTAATAGATACCTTCTATGAGTGATTGATATGATTCGGTATGATTCTGATAACCTGTCCCCGAAAAAACAAATACCCGGAGATAGTATTCAGTGAAATCATCAATTTGAGCCCGGTACCATCATATTGAAATATGAAATAATACAGAATGGACTATAATGTGCAAAGCAAGATAAAACCATGGTTAATATCATGATAGAACTAATAAGCCGTATAACAATTAGATAACTCACCTTCTTCGATATTATCAGATGCATAGAACACTAGAACCAAGCTGCAATTCAGTAATTGAGCACAAGCTCTTTTTCCATTTATTCAAAGCTTTCGCAAGGTGATGGATCAAACTTGAATAGTCGCGCTCGTTCAAATGCGCCTGTCCCATTGATCGGCTCGAACAAGCCATACTGAAAAAAGCCAAAGCGCCAATGGTAGCCAGGGGATCCAGCACGAGTATACGGTGACAATTCAACCATACGCACCATCTATATGGTATGTTGTTGGGTAATTAGGATAATATAATAAAACAAAAAATCTGAATATTAGGGTAGGTAACTGAAAGAAGTAAAAAGTATGCTGGGGGGTGGATAAAAACAAACAAAAATAAAAATTAATTCTTCAAAGAGATCTATATTAATCTATAATACAATAGAGCTGAACTTCAAATGAATGCAATCCAGATAGTTTCAAACAGGTCTTTAAAATTTATCTGCAATTGAATTCAAATCCTTCTTCCTTGAGTTTCTTCATCAACACTCAATCTAAAAAATAAACGGCTGGAATAAGAGATGCATGGAAACCCAACAGAACGGTTATATTAGCCGATTTGTTTCAAAGCCTTAAATGACGAGTGCCTTTAGTCTCTCCACATCTTTAGCGGACAAACTCCAACCACTCCCTTTATTTCTATGTGTAACTAAATATTCTTCATACAACCTCAATGCTTCTTTTTCAATGGCGTTCAGGTCCAATTTCTTCTCCAGTGGCTTTTCGTCATCGGTAACCGAAGTCCACACATCAATGCAGGAACCACCAGTATTCTCAATCTCACCTTGACCTGTAGAGCACCGGCATCTGCAACCAGTACCCCTGGCAGGATCGTCAACTGGATGATCATAATGGGCCCAATGGTTTTCTTCATTATCATTGTAAGTGTGCTTATATTTATCACCCGCTTCGTACGGTAACTGGAAAGGAGAGTTGGCAGGGCAGTGCGCAATTGTGGTATGCTTATAACCAATGTCTCTGAAATAATGTATTTGAGATAAGTTTAAAAACATTCCCGCAGCCAAAGAATGAATTGGTGCATCACCCCATCTTTCAGAATAGAATCCTTTTGAATTTTCCAAAAATTGGAAATATGCTTCGTATAAAGGTGATGTAAATAAATCAGTTCTGGCAATTTCAAAATTAGACCAAAAATGACACAAGTTATATTCAGATTTGTCAAATTGATCTTTACTTGGTACAAGCATTTCTCCTCTGTTACTATGAGCAACCAATTTGTCAATTGAAAATTGATCCAAATCATCCAAATCTGCACCTTCTGAGTTCATATAAGAGACTGCTCTATTTATTGGAGTTCTTTCCTGTAATTTCTTCCAAAAGTCATCTTTAGTCTTAATTGCAGCATAGTGCGGAGCATTTTGTCCCTTATAGAAATCCAAATCCTCACTGAACAAGTTCCAACTATCAGGAACTGTGAGTTGATTTTCTTTTATGAATGCCTTTGTATATCTGAATAAGTTTGGTACCGTGTTGATTAGTTCCTTGATAACAATGGTAAACCCATAAACTTTACCACTCTTCTCCATTTCAAGAAATGGGTCATATGTCAAATCACAATAGAATTCAACATCCGGTTCAACTCTCCAGTACCAATCCAATTTCTTCACCAAAGGATGGTTGAAAAAATAACCTGAATAAAACCTACACATCTTGTGATAAGAGGCCAAGTTACCGTACATGATTTCTCTGTCACCTTGTGATTCAACAGACTCATCGAAAAAGATTGGATTTTTAGTTTCATCTGGAAAATCCCAATTTTTCTTAGGAATATATCCAAATTTCACAGGACCACTACTAATCGCTTCAACACCTTGTTTGAATTCTGGTGTGAATTTTTCATCATTTAAAAAAACCCAAGGATAATTGAACCATTGGTTGAAATGTCTCTCCAGCGACTTCATTGAAGATATAACACCTTCTAATTCTGAATTTCTGGCTAAGACAACAAATGCCGCATTAACTCTTGGCTTGTTTTTCTCAACCAACACATATTTACAACCGGAGCTGAAAACAGAATCCTTTACAGATGCAATTGGTCTGCTTGCAAATGGAAACAGCCTCTTATGTTCAGGCTCATATCTCTGTTCATAGTTCCAAGTTTGAAACTCATCATAGTCAACTGTTCTAGGCGTTGTCAATTTCTTAACAAAGAAATATATGGTTATTGCCAAGATGGTAATCAAAAACCACAACCGTATTGTGATTCTCCTATATATTTTGAATTTGTGGTTCAGCAACGTTATTATGGTTCCAAACACCGGATATGAAGCCGGAGAGGAAGGAGACCAAGTAGATGGAACCATTGGCCTATTTGATTTTGGCTTGAAACTCAACGGAATTCTCATTGCGCAATAAACAAAGGAATCAAAACACCTATATTATACCGTGAAAAGGAATGCACAACAAGAAGGGGAACGGAATGAACGGTGGAAGATGCGCACGCCTACAGGGTACCAGTGATAGAAGCAAGCCAAAGTCTTTTCAAATCAAGTAAGCCAGACGGTATATGCGATGAAAATGGTTGTAAATACCAGCACTTTGGAACGACAACCGTTATCCGTTTCCAAGAAACCATTGTTTGTGAAATGATCGATAACTTCCAGCCGAAAGTCGTGTGATGCTCAGGATCCTCTTTTATTTGGCCGTTTTGGGCGATCCAAATTTGCGTACAATGAGGAGGTCTTTAGATGGCTACGGTACAAAGACCAATGACAATACTTCTTGATCCCATCATTTATACTTCTTCATATATACAAAAATCCTCATATTCCTCGAGATGCTCAATGTGCGATTGCAACTGCGTTCAGGGCACCGGCTCTTCTCATCCACTTCCCATGTCCAGATCAACCCTGGCCTGGACCCTGTGATTTCCCTTCCGAGAAGAAACGGTTGGACCCATATCCAACAACGGTTGAAAAAGAAGTCAAAAACACTGACTGCGGAAGAAATACTACCAGGTTCTCGATTGGCTACCTTTGTCGATGACTTCAAAACCCAAAGCGAAGAGTCCGAATCATATTGGATAGAGAATCAGTCCAAGTTAGGTAACCAAAGACGCTCAACTTTATTCAACCCATACCCTCTGCTGAATCTAATCAAGATCAACAATGACAATCCAGAATGGCTCAAACTCATATACAATCCGGTTGGAGATGAAAGAAGAGAAATCGAAAAGATTAATTTGAGCCTCAATTATTCAACCACGATCGAAGCTTTATCTGGATTGATGAAAGATTCCGCATCTGTCCTGGATAGGGAGTTAGAGTTCTACACCAGAACTTGGATTAACCTCTTACCCGGCATGGCTATTGATGATTTCCAGAAATTGCTGAATCAATCAAGATCTTTTATTGTGTCATCCGAGATCTCGAATTATAGTAAGATTATTGATGAAAGATCAGCTTGGAAGATTGAAAGCCCCAGAGATTTGAAAAACATACCTTTGAAAGAGGTGCTTAATGAAAACGCAAACATATTTGAAATTGTCAAAGATCAGGAAATCATGAAACAACTATTGATAACGAAAACAGATACCGAGCAGCACTCCAGCTCAATCACTAAACTACTATATGCTTTGCTCTCCAATAACATCAAATTGACTTCAATTGAAACAAATTATTTGATACATGATCAACTGACAAAGCAAAGCTCCATTGAATTTATTTTGAGTTTCTTGAATGAGAATGGGTCATTATTAGATGTCACAGTTGCTCACTACAATACTCTTTTGGAACAATTCAAATCATCTCACACTCTAATATTGAAGCAAATGAACAGCAGTGGTTTAATCCCCGACAGCATCACATTACAAGTTTTAATTGATAGTATTGAATCCCCTGAACAGTTGTCGCTCTTGTTTAGCATATACAATAACTTGATACCATTGGTGAACCCAAATTTGGACAATCTCTTTGTTGGCAAACTGATAAATGCGTTCATCAAAGCGGGTAATCCGGAACTTGCGTTGAGCATGCTATGCGCATGTGCATTATCATGTGTCCATCAATGCCTGTCCCAGAGTAGTGTGATAAAGCTTCGTAAAGAGTCGAATGGAATGGATATAATCTCAAAGACAAGTTTCTACGCTGATGAGATTATGAAAGCTGACCAGTCACGGTACGGTTATTACGAAGAGTTCTTCGATTTTGAGAGATGGGATAAACTATTGAAGAGTGGTCATGGGTCTGAGTATGGATCTAATGATTACATGGATACGATTATATTAAACCACCTATTGCAG
This sequence comes from Ambrosiozyma llanquihuensis, assembly GCA_030568425.1. Taxonomy (NCBI): domain Eukaryota; kingdom Fungi; phylum Ascomycota; class Pichiomycetes; order Pichiales; family Pichiaceae; genus Ambrosiozyma; species Ambrosiozyma llanquihuensis. Next base: position 69,489 of record JAJMFV010000273.1, on the reverse strand, counting down.
AAGAGCTCTCTCGCTAACAAGGCCAGCAGGAGAGGTAAGAGGTTGTTCAACCATATTGTGAAACCTGACGCCAATATGATTGGACCTTTGATTAGTGTATACAATCAGAGTGAATATCAGAAGGATTCTAGTAAAAGATTACAACTAATATTTAAGATTGCTGAATTGTTCCAGTTGGTGTGATCCTCTGCATTTCTTCAGAGTTGATGAGATTGGAATCTCTCAAACTTGCGTCGAACGTCGCGTCGATTTGAGCTCTCGAAATTCCTCCAAATGTTGTTGAAATTAATTTGAGTTGCGACTCGCTAGAAATTTTGTGCGATGCCCAATCTCATCTCGATAGTGACTACTGCACTGCACGTGCTGAAGGTGTCCTATTATACCAAGACTCGACATAAGAAAGAAAGGAAAAGGACTATCAATCAGCAATGCTTCGAAAGGTTGCCCAAGATGGCAAAAAAATCAGCAAGATCAAGCACGATGAGAACAACATATCGACTCAGGGAGATAATGAGAAGAAAAACAACATCGGGGAGACCGATTGTCAGTGCGATGATTGCCTATCATATATACCACCTACCCCTTTGAAGAAGGAGGAAACCACATCAGGAGATTATTTTGGATTCAACGGAGATGTCTTACCAAGTTTCGATTTGGATAGATATATCGTCAATAGAAGTCTGAAGGATGCTTCTGCTAGATCGGATCTACCAGCCTATCATGAGCTAGAGCAGGAGGCTTCATTTATCGCTAACGCTGCCCATCAAGAGCAACAACAACCATTATATCCAACAGACACAGATTCAAGCTCAAACTCACAGCGGTTACAAACAGATGACACAGAACATGAAGGTACCTCTAACGACCTTGATGCTGCTGCCAATACCGTCAATGAGTTCACTGAGATTAATCCTAATGACAAATTGATAAATAACTTGAATCGATTAAGCAGAGTTCAGGCCCCATTGACTATAAGTATTGTTCTAGCAAGGGATTACCCGGAGCTTAATAAACCATTGGTCAAAGAAAATCAACTTCGAGAATACCATCCAGGTGATGTTATTACTGGAACAATGACTGTTGAGAATAGATCTTCCAAGCCAATACCCTTTTCGATGATCCTTGTTACATTTGAAGGTGTGATGACTATACCGGTTAAAGGGCAGATTATGAAAAGAACCTTTTTGAAGATGGTTGATTTCGGCGCATGCTATCATTATGGCTATGTGCCAACCACAAATGTTAAGACTCCTATAGATATACAAGCTGATGCACTAGATGGTTCGGAATATGGGTTTCCGGATTCAATGGTGATTGAGCCAGGTACCAAGCATAAGAAGTTTTTTTACTTCAAAATTCCATACGAGTTATTGGATTCAACTTGTGATCATCAAATTATTCCTCATTTTGATAAGCTTCCACCTTCGTTTGGGTTAGATCTGCAGTGTTTCAATGGAGAAGCCAAGGATATTAGAATCAATGATATATTAGGTTATGGTAGATGCCTATCCATTGGATCTCCAATTCTATTAAATGATCAAAGTGAAAAAGAGCAATCAATTTCTTACTCAATCAATGTGTCGGTAATTGGAAAAGATGATTATAGATCGCAATTGAGTCAATCATCTACAAAGAGCCATGCAACTGAATCGAAGTATTGTATTTTACAAGAAAGACAATATTTCATACGTTTTGTTCCTGGTGAAGATATATCATCTCCACCTCAAATCAGGACTCCTTACAAGACTGAAGTGACTAAAGCTCAGTTGAAAAAATTTGAGAAAACTGCTGAGGATGCAATTACAAAATTGGTTCACACCAGGGAATTGCTTAAGATTGGGGTGAAGGACCAGAAAGAATTGATGCAACTAACAAGAGATGCAGTGAATTTTTCAGACTATGGTCTTGTGGACGGGTCAGAATCCAAGAAGGAGTCTCAACTACGTTTGCATGATTCTACAACGGTGAATCCAGGTTATGTTTATATGTACAAATCTGATGAGATTATATCGGAGATTTCAGCTCCATTGAGAGCAAAAAAGAAAGCATTTTCATTTGCTTCACATTCAAACTTGCCTGAGGATTTAGGACTTCTGACTCTAACAAATCATATATCAGATGATGCGAGATTACCATATATCCTAGCTGCTTCGTTGAAGAAATTGTCGAACATGGCATCAAGTTCATCAGTGGCAATGAGTACTCAAGAAAATGGCTCGAGCCAATCAACAGCAACCATAGGGTCAACAACATCATCATCATCTAAGAATAATAGTAATAACATCAACAGGTTGGTTCCCGTCACATCACCTTCAGTTGATTTGTATCCTTCGATTTCCATGACCAACATGCTACAATCTACATCCCAGCTGAATTTATCTGATATGAACCATATCCCGTTGGACTCACAACCGTACCTTGAAAATGTCAAGATACAACTTACGTTCAGACCTTCGAATGGCCAGATCAAGCCACCTGAAGTTGTCAGCATCAAACCCTCATTGAAATCCGTGACTATTGCATCACCATATTCGATGCCTATTACTTTTGATCATAATAGTTTCATATCTGGCGGTGAGGCAGCGTCTCATGAGTTGATCCAGATCAAGCAGAAGTTTTCACAATATCTTGCCACAATCAGAAATTTATCAAAGGAGACTGGAAGAGGTATGGACAGACAATTGTTTTTTGACCTGTTGTCCATTACAAATATGGTGAAGAGTGAAAAGTCATTACCGATTTTTAAAGCTATCAACTTGCGACAGCCGCCTAAATGGGTAGCCTCGGAGACTGTTGATAAGAAATTGATATACACTACTGAAGTTGTTGCTGATTTGGTTATGGATAAGAATAGTATTAAAATATTGACATTGCTACCTAATTTTGATACCTGTTATTTCTCAAGAAGATATTATATTAGTGTTGTTCTTGGTTTCCAAAAGGCATCCATTGGCGGATGTGCTTTAAATATTCCTGTTAATGTTGTCAACTACATTCAATCAAAATCCGAAACTCCGATTTAACTTTCTTTGAGTTGGTTGAAGAGTTATATATATATACATGCATTGAAGTAATCACTTTTGTTGATATGGATACTTTAGAAAAGAATTAATAATGAATTTATTCAGATATTTAACAAACGATAAAAGTAAAAATGTATATACAATGGAGCGATTAATCCAGGGTGGTTTATATGTGCACTGGAGAAACGAAGTAATCCTTTACAAGATTATTCTAGTGTATTAGACAAACCAGTAAATGAAATTCAACAAGGGATGATATTAGGAATGTTAATGTGAAATAAATGTAGATCTATTGTTGTTACCTCGAGCTAATCATTTACTGAAATCTTTCAATTGCAAATTACGAGTCATCGCCGGAAGCGCCACTCTAATACCATCCAATTCTTTGCTCATGAAAACTTGACAACCAAGTCTTGAAGTTTCAGTTAAACCGAATGCCAAATCAAGCATATCATTTTCATCATCATCAGGTTCAGGAATCTCATCATAGAAATCAGGATCAACGATAATATGACAAGTTGAACAAGCACAGGATCCACCACATGCTCCTTCCATATCGAGATGGTGTGCTTGTGCTATATCCAAAACAGAATCACCTTCAGCCACTTCAAAAGTCTTTTGATCACCATCTTTGGTAATGAAAGTAATATGTAATTCTTCACCTGGGTTTGGTTTTTTCAAATGGGCATGAAGCAAAGGTTGAGAGGTATGAAGGAATCTTTTTGGAAAGTTGATCATCATATGCTGGTTTCCGTAGTTGTTGGTGGTCAATCTTTTGGATATGTTGTTTATGACTAGCATATTTCTTGCCAGGTTTCTCACGGACATTGGGTATTCAATTTATATTTGTTCAGCTTGGTTTGGTATGGGCTGATATGAAGGGTGAAGGGTGAAGGGTCCAACTGGTTTCTATCTACAAGCAGAGTAATCAGCAACGACAGGAAACAAAGAGTAGTGAATATGGTATACGATGAGTGGGTATTCTGCTGATATCAAGGGAATCACTGTCCTGGCCACCGTGATCCAACAGTAAGCCAGCCAGACACACCTTCTTCCTGTTTCCATGTCAAGAAAACAAGCGAAAACCGAAAGCCTTTTCCGGCAGCGGGTTACGGAGCGATGCGCCGAGGCCGGAGAGCGAATCGCAGCCCGTCCGAACGTCAGTCAACTCAAACAGCAGGACTCCATCGAGCTCATCGAGTACATCTCCATAGTTCTGTTTCCATGTATTAAAATGTTCTCAACTACCATCTAATCAGAGTAACAAAGAAAGATGAGCCTAATATCAATCTTGTTGTACGATCTGTAGAAAAGGTGGCTAGGCGCTTGGGTATCATGTTTCAGCCTTCAGGACGCTGTTGCACCCCTTGCCGTATGGATCTCCCCGTTCATACCTTCACTTCAACCCACAAGTGACAGTTATCTCTACCTTAGCTATCGTAAATGGAATCCTGGCATCAATCGGTGTGTATCCAGTTCCATCACCATTCACCCTTCAAACTTCCGCTCTCTCCACTTTTCGCTGAGCTCTCTCGCCTCTTTCTCGTTTTTTTATTTATATATATTTATTTTATCAACAGATTTGCGATTGCCACGTACAACTGGACTATAGCAAAGTCACACAAAACCCTTGTATATGTGCATTACAGCATAACAGAACCCTCTTTTCAACTCCAAATCTAAACACATATATAAGCCCAAACAATCATCATGTCGGAATTATTTGACAGTTACGAATCAGACTACAAGATTGGCTATTCAGAAGCACAGCAGAAGATAAAACAGATATATGGCTTATCGGACGAAAACAAAAGAATCGACTTGATGAAACAGGTTGAAAACTTGATCGATGAATCCTTAGACTTAATAGACTCAATGGGCTTGGAAATCCAGCAATTGGCGACACATCAAAGATCAGCATACAATGCCAAGGTTAGAACATACAAACAAGACATTGAAAGATTGAAAAAGGATTTGAAATTGTTAATGGATGATAACGACAGAAATCAATTGTTTGGTAGTGGTGGTAATGAAGATAGTGGAGATGGCAATTATAATCAAAGACAAGTCTTGTTGAAGGCAAATGCTTCGTTGGATAGATCCACACAAAGATTGAACGATGCAACTAGAACAGCAATGGAAACTGAAGATGTTGGATCCTCCATTTTAGGTAACTTGAGATCCCAAAGGGAACAGTTGTTAAATGCAAGAGAAACCTTGAGTGAGGCTGATTCATACGTTGATAGATCGTTACAAACCATCAAAAGCATGACTAGACGTTTGGCGACTAATAAAATGATAACGTATGGTATTATTGCTGTGTTGATTTTGTTGATTTTCCTAGTCTTGTACAGCAAGTTCAGCAGCTAGTTACGTCGTTCACTTATTTGATTCATTTCCCACGCTGCTCGATTTATTGCTTTACTTCTTCTTTTTCTTCTTTTCCCCTGGTTATATTAATATGGAATAAATCAAATTCAAAACGCTAAAGAATAATTTAAAGTACCAAAAACTGAAAGACAAGATAAACATATTATAGGAGAGAGAGAGTAACGTAATAAAAATAAGCTAAATCAACTAAAATCAAGTAAAACCATTGACTAGAGTAAACTAAAAAGAACAAACAAAACAACGCCAATTATTCAGTTGTGAAGTAAACAGTACTCCATGACTGACGAAATCTAAAAACACAAACAATACTACTTAGTTATGGGTCTCAAGTTCATCACTTGGAACATCAACTTCATCAGAAATTTGGTACTTGGACATGGTATCTCTAACCTGACTCAAGAATTCATCATGAGCGTCACTCGAATCTATCGAAGCCAGAGTTTTAGAAGAAGGTGCCCTACTTAGAGCACCTGGAACCGTGATTGGATTTTCTGGATCCAGATCCAACTTGTGTGCCGCCAGATTGAACAGTGATTTACCTGACTTACGTCTCATCAGTGGTGGTGGGAAAGGAGATGTCTTTGGTGCGTAATTGGAAATCTCACTTTCATTATAGTATGATCTTCTTCTGGATGGCGTGTTTGGAGCTGATGGTGGTCTATAAACAACACCAACATCTTGAATAAATCTGGCAACTAATGCAGTCCAACCACATTGCCATTTTGCACCCATACCCCTACCTGTATCACCATCAAAGTACTCGTAAAAGTTACACAGATCAGCAAAATGTTCGTCCTTGTTGACTTGGTCTAGAACTTCAGGATCATTTTGTTCAGGGTTACCATGATATGGACGATTACCATTGTCATCTGGAACAAACAATCTAATTAGTCTTTGTTGAACTTCTTCCGCAGCTTGAGCCAAATTCATGAAATCACCACTTCCTGTAGGAACTTCAACCTTCAACTCAGATCCATAATACAGATAAAATCTTAACAATGATTCAATCAATAAAAAGTTAGTTGGAAACCAAATTGGGCCTCTCCAATTTGAATTTCCTCCAAACATACCGGAATCGGATTCTCCAGGTAAGTAAGAAACTGAAAAATGTTGACCATTGATATCCATTTCAACAGGATTCTTCTCATGATATTTCGATAATGATCTAATTCCAAAATTAGATAAGAATTCCTCTTCATCAAATAATTTTTGAAGAATTGCAACCAATCTATCCTTATCAACCATCGATAGTAACAATCTATCGCCTGTACCTTTAGTTTCCATGGAAGCAATATTACGCTCAACCAAGTAGCTTTTATTTTCAGTTAGCCAATTCAATCTCTTCTTGAAACTTGGGAATCTATTCAAAAGCTCTGGCTCAATTGTAGTTGTAGCAAATAGAGGAATCAATCCAACTAAAGATCTAACCCTCAATGGGGTAGTATGGTTACCACCCCAATGGATCTTATCATAGAAGAATTTATCATGATCATCCCATAATGAATCCTTAGTTGGTTCATCAGCTCCAGCCTCGCAATTGTTGATATTAAGGTAAGTCATCGCGTCTGCAATCAACAAGTAATGCTCAAAAAATTTGGATGCAACATCTTCATAAACTGGGTTCTCCTTCGCCAACTCTAATGCAATATTCATCATAACTAAAGAATACCATGCAATCCAACCTGAAGCATCGGATTGTAACAACTCAACATTTTCAGGTGGTTCGGATCTGTTGAACAAACTGATATTATCTAAACCTAAAAATCCACCTTCAAAGATACCATTACCATCACCATCCTTTTGGTTAACCCACCAAGTGAAATTGAGCAACAATTTTTGGAAAACTCTTTCCAAAAATGGACGATCTGCGGTCTTGTATAATCTCTTTTCAATCTTGTAAACTCTATAAGCAGCCCAAGCTTGAACAGGAGGGTTTGTATCAGAGAAATTCCATTCATATGCTGGAATTTGACCTTGCGGAGACATGTACCATTCTCTTGTTAATAAATCCAATTGTTTCTTAGCAAACTCAGGATCAATCATAGCCAATGGAATAGTATGGAATGCAGTATCCCATGAACAGTAAAATGGGTACTCAAAATTATCAGGCATCGATAAAATATCATCGTTATATAGATTTTGCCATTCCTTGTTTCTGTTGTTGGCTCTTCCAATAGTAGGCGGCATCTCTGAATTTGGATCACCACGGTACCAATAATCATGAATAAAATGATAGTACTGTTTGGACCACATAAGACCACTGAATGCTTGTCTTTGAACATTACGCAATTGTTCAGGGATTGGCATTGGGGTGACATTCCAGTAAAACTCGTCTGCCTCTGCAGCTCTGGCTCTAATGATATCGTCAATTTCTTCCTCGTCAATTTCAAGATCATCATCATCCATGTTTTTAGTTAGCCTGTAACGAACAGTAACATAATCACCCGGTGGAACACCTCCATTTTCATCAAATACAAACCAAGCAGATGCCTTTGTTCCAACCTCTTCAGGATTCACAGCATCTTCCTTTTCACCAACGATGTAATCGTGGAACCCATCTTTACAGTAATCAGTTTTATTTTCTGCGTTATAAAGTTTCTTGAAATTAGTTTCATTATCACAGAAAAGTAATCTTGGTTCAACATCATTCGAGTTGTCAGAAACACCTGGAGATGGTGCAAATATGATTCTTCTATCTCCTAATTTATAATGGTTCGCCTTGATGCAATAGTCGGAGTCCTTGAATTCTTTGGACAGAGATGGTTTCTTCTTCTTCTTTTCATTTTCTAAGTTCCAAGCCCATGTATTTCTAAAGAACACTTGAGGAACAATATGCAAAGGAGCAGCTTTTTGTGATCTGTTATAAGCAGTGATTCTGAAGTTTAGCTCATCTGGGTCGTGCTCATCTTTTGCAACTTCGAAGATAATATCAAAATAGTTGTTATCTTTGAATGCATCGGTATCTGTGATTTCATATTCAATATCCTGTTTACCTCTCTTAGCATTTTCAGCATATAATTGCTCGTATGGGAACTTGCCAATTGGATACTTGTAGAGGTATTTTGCATATGAGTGAGTAGGTGTGTTATCCAAGTAATAATACAATTCCTTGACGTCTTCACCATGATTACCACTCTTTGCAGATGAACCACCAGGCAATCCAAATAACTGATCCTTCAAGAAGTCGTCATTTTCATTCCAGAATGCCAATGACAGGACCATGTACTGATGGGTATCTGAGATACCAGCCAAACCTTGCTCAGTCCATCTAAAAGCCCGTGATCTGGACATTTCGAAATCGAATAACCATGATTCACCAACATCGGTGTAATCTTCTCTTGGAGTACCCCAACAACGTTCAGAAACATAGGTACCCCACTTCTTCCAGTACTTGGATCTCTCCTTGTCTTCCTGTAATCTCTTTTCCTCCTTCGTGAGCTTTGATCCAAGAGGCATGATTGTTATCTAGATATGATCCTGGTATTATTTCAATTGTCGTGGAAAATAGGCACTTACGAATACACAGCGCTCAATTCTTGAATATAGTTGAAGTAGCAGAATTCAATAGAGAGAGATATAGATATACAAACACAATGAGTACACGTGAAAGAAAGGACAGGTATCCGGCAGCAGCAGCTGATGTCTAAGTCTAATCCAAAGATGCAAGACGCTGCAATTCGAAATCCACTTTTGGTTATCGCGCGTCCCCGCGAAGGGGCAGATCGAGCTCGTGTTCCAGACGCCCAATGCACCGTTTGCTAAAATTGCACACTCTATTGAAACGATAGAATTAACCGTACATAATGTACATATATATAGGTGTATATATCAACTGCCTGTTAGAAAAAGGGCTTGAAACTCTCATCTTCAGCTAGATGTTCCTCAACCATCTTGAATATCTCCAACAAAAGATTTGGAAACTTGTCAGCAAAGTAGCTATAGAATCCGTCTGGTATTGAGCCAATTTGTTTGGCCAACACTTCAGGCATGTCCTGATAATGGTGATATTTATTTCTCATGGCTCTTAGAAGATCCATTATCTTCATAGTATTGTATTTTCTATACTTACCCAAGTTATCCATGAAGTTGTTATCAAACTTCCCAAACCAACCGTTGTTCAAAACCCGAGGCGCAACTTTCTCCAACAACAATAACAACTCTGATGGTGGATCTCTCCTTTCAATTTCAAATCTATCAGACACCTTTAGCAAAAAGTCAAGTTTCTTGGAAATGGGCCAAAAATATGGATGCGCCATGATCTGCGCCATATCAGGTCTATCATTTGGATCATGACTGATCATTGATTCAATCAAATCTCTAGCTTCGTATTTATCCCTCAATAAATTCAGCGCATCCAAGTTGTATTCCCCTTTGATTATATTTCCTTCTCTTAGATATCTATCTCCAAAAGGATGCGAGCCATTAGATAAAACATAGTAAAACACACAACCAGCGGAAAAAATATCAATAGATCTGGTTAATCTTCTGTTGTTTTCCAAACTAACAGTCCTATTGCTGCCTCCCGTTTCAGAGTGGCCAGACTCTGAAACTTCCGAATTGGAATCCATTTCTTCAATTAGTAGTTCGGGTGCTCTCCAACCCGATGTGCCGGCAGCGTGAGCTGTAGTTGCTCTAAAAGATGATTGATCAGCTTCTAGTTTCTTACATAAACCAAAATCAGATATTAACAACCGGACATTAGACTCAGTAACTTTTCCATCTTTTCCTTTCAATGTTTTTGGCGGAACAACCAATATATTTTGAGGCTTGATATCCCTATGAACAATTTTAAGTAAGTGAAGGTGATGAATACCGTTAGCAACTTGATATAGAACATTGACCGGGTCCATATTACTCAGCAATAAACTGACTCCATCCTTTTTCTTCTCAATAACATCTTCCAAAGATGCACTGCACAGCTCTAAAGCGATATATAGAAACCTGTCGTTTTGTTGAGAGCAAAAATACCTAACCACATTTGAATGATCGTCACTTTCCTGCAGTAACTCAATTTCATGTGATGCGACATCGTAGAAATCAATAAGCATTCTCTTCACAGCAACCGGTCTATTCTCAAAGGAGCCTTTGAAAACAACTGTACCATGGGAACCATAACCTAGAACTTCATTGGATATTGTCAAGCTACCGTTACCACTGACTGGTGCCAATGATTGTGAAGACAGAGGCAACGACGACGATGGTAATTCTGTAATAGTAGGACCTATAGGACCAGTAGCAACCATTTCAGCTTCATTAGAGTCCTTCTTTTTGTTCTTTTTCCCACCTCTTGAACCACGCTTTCTTCTCCTAGTCTGAAATTGTTGAGCAGATTCCTCGTCATCATTCAATATTGCTAGCGGTGCATCAATGGTTACAGATTTCTTTTTCACGTTTGTTTCAACTTCCATATTGCTTGGTAACGTGTCAACAGCTTCCTCCACTTTTGTTTCAATGTTGGCCAGTTCCTCTTTGTTTGCATGGTCAGAGTCATTAGCAAGCCTCTCCCTTTTGATTAGGTCAAGCGATTTTTCAAAAACTTCCGAATCATCATTCAGTAACCTATCCACCAGCTCGATGGCAGATGGAGATCTGGTATACAGTCCGAGTCTGGATAGTAGATCAGTTAATGGTGGTAAGATACCCAATTTCGATAACATGAGCATCATAATGATTCCCAGAAGTGTGACAAGAACATTTTCAAAGGCTCTATATACAATTTTGGCGAGTGGGGCGACATTTGATGTCGTTGTGGGAGTCTGATTTAGTTGAGGAAGATTCTCACCATTATTTGGAGCATCGATCGATAATCTAGCAGAATCTGGTAAAGTTAATCTGTTATTATCCTTCTTATATCTGTATCTAGGATCATCATTGATACTAGTAGGCATTGCGGCAGGTAATCCAATTGGATTGATCACATTCTTGTCGTCCCGAACAAATTGATTGCTCAATGAATCATCATGAACACCTGTAATTGCTTTTCCGAGCAACTCTTTGCTTCGAAAAATTGGAGGCGATCTCCAACGTTTATTAGAAATGTATTTCGCAAGAGGTGCAGATTTCACCAATGATGGATAATTAGATTCACTCATTGCAAACCACGAACCTTCCTTAGTTCTATCGATGAAGGTGGAATGGGATGAGTAATCCTTTGGACCGGATTTCAATTGGAATGGGTGTGGCAAGACTATAAAGTTCTTTTGGTGTGTAAGCTTGTCCTCAAGGTAAACATCGAAGACATTTACCGTCACAGCGGGCAAGCTAGTAGCAACCCATCTGACAGTTTTTGTTTCTGCATCCAAGGCTAGTAATGAGTTATCATGAAACGGTTGTATGTAAAGGTTGTCACTCGATTCTGAGTTTTCATCTGCCAATTTGGAGTGAAGGTTGTTTGGGCCCCAAGTGGTGTAATTAATATTCCAACAAGTGTCGTTTTTGGAATGTATTGTCAATTCATAAGTTGTTCTACCTAAGAGTATGACTGGTCTAGAGTCTTCATCGTCATCTTCTGAATTTAAAAAACCATCAAGGACATCATTCTCGTTAGATATGGAAGGAATATCAGGAATTCCAAAGGCATCTAGCAACTCACCGGTTCTTGCGTCAACGGTAACGATACCAGACTTTCGCACACCTGTATATATGAAATCATCTCCAATAGAGAATGGAGATTTCAAGATTAACTCTTTTATCGATGTGGGAAGCTTCTGAAGTCCTCCATCTTGGGTGAAGAAGTATATAGAGCCTCCCTCGTATGGTTCCACTATCCATGTCATTTCGGAATAGCCAGACTTCTTTGTGTTATTTCTAGAGTACTTGTCGTTTTTGAGATTTCTATTTGTTATTGAGGATGACGGAGTGTCTTGTGGTATCTGTGGTGTTTGGTGCAAATCGGATGAAACTGATAGATCGCTATCGGGAAAAGGAGTTGGTAGTAACGAGTCCTCGATATCGTTGTCCGATGTGACCGAAACTAAGGGGGTAGTTCCCTGTAAGCTCCACATAAGCTCTCCTGTAGCTCTATTCAATGCATGCAAGTTACCTTCAATATCGGAAGATAAAAGAAGGCTTGTCACTTTGAAGTCTTCAAGAGAAGCGTCTAGAAGGTCGGTGTATTCGGAGTCTTTGTCTCGAAGTCTCACACTCTCGTCATCTTCGTATTGGTCATTGTTGTGATCGTCAATGGTCTGATACCTTATTGATGGGTCGTTATATTTTTCTCGAGGAGACGCATTGGAGGCTACGAGGCCGAATAGAAGTACAAGCCCAAGTATTGTAGTGAAAAATTTGATATTTCGAAGCTTGAAGGGAAACATCATTATTGCACTGATAAGACCTGTTCAATTAATTAGCAAATTTGCGTAGAGTTGGCTAACACGAGGTTCAAGTTCTGAGAGCTTTTGTTGGCAAAATGAACTGTTGAATGTAATGGTAATCAATAAATTGAAGTAAACGTGAGATGTGGAGTATGAATTCGGCCAATTATTGGGAAACAAATGGCTGTTCAACTTATGAGGTGATGAGAAGTAAGCAACCGAACAGAGGCGGGGTTTGTCACTATTATATATGCAGATTAGGTATTATTGGATATATATGCTTTAATAATGTGACCTTGATGGAGGAGGAGTGCTGTTGCGGATGAAGATGGAACAGATTAAACACACAAACTGTCAAAGGGGCACTTGTGAAGAGATCAATGGCCGGAGCTGGAAATGGTGCAATTTGAAATTTGGCTCACTCGCTGAGAGAGAAGCCGGCTTAGTCGAACTGCTCGCACTGGGCGTGCCAGGCGCATTTTGGTATGTGAACAGGCTTTGGAGCAGGTATACAAGAGCAGCTCCTTCATTTGACTGGTCTGGTTCGATAAGAATAAACAGAATGGCTTCTGATCTCTCTGCTGAACTGTTTGTCTGGTTCGTTCAGATTGTGGTGGATATCTTTTTCAGAGAGGTTTCCACCAGAGGTTCTTTCAATTTGCCTGACTCCGGTGCAACTATCCTGGTCATCGCACCACATGCAAACCAGTTTCTAGATGCTGCACTTACAATGTATATAGTCAACAAAGTCAACGGAAGAAGGGTTTCATTCCTAGAAGCAGCAGCTTCGTTTAGAAGAAAAGTTGTGGGTGCCTTTTCAACATGGTCCGGTGCAATCCCTGTCGAGAGACCCCAGGACCTTCTTAGAGTCAGACAAGGTACCATCAAATATGAAAATTACCCTGAGGATGAATTAACCATTATTGGTGAAGACACAACGTTCCTCACTGACTGTGAGGATAAGGGATTGCTCGGATTGCCTAGAAGCATTGCCAATATGAAGATCGACCATATTATAAGTGACACAAAGTTGATTCTAGCGAAACCAATGTCAAAAGAAAAAGCTATTCAACTGTTAAAGGAAGGTACGGTTTATAAATCAGCTCCAAAAGTGGATAATCATCAATTGTTTGATAATATCTTTGATCGTCTACATGAAGGTAGTCTGATAGGAATTGCTGCGGAGGGTGGCTCTCACGACAGAACTCAGCTACTACCTTTCAAGCCTGGGTTTGCCATTATGGCCTTAGGTACTACAGATAAATACCCAGATACTGAGGTTAGCATTGTTCCATGTGGGTTGAACTATTTCCACGCTCATAAATTTAGATCCAGAGCAGTTTTAGAATTTGGACAGCCAATAGTGGTTACAGCCAAGGATGGATTAGAGTATAAAGAAAATTCAAGAAAAAAAGTTGATGAGCTTATCCAGGAGATCACTTCTGCCATGAATGCTGTTACTGTTCAAAGTCCGGATTATGAAACTCTACAAGTCATTCAAGCTGTTAGAAGATTGTACTCCCTTCCTTTGAAATCAGTGCCGTTGCCCCTGGTGGTTGAAATGAATAGAAACTTGTTGGTTGGATATAGTAAATATCAGAATGATCCTCAAATTCAACATCTAAAGCAATCGGTGATGGCGTATAACAAGAAACTTTCATACTTGGGCCTAAGAGATCATCAGGTGGAGCATCAAACTGACAGTGTTCACTCGGCTATCGTTCTACTATCAAAAAGACTCGTCTCATTTTTGTTTCTGGCCACGTTAAGTTTACCTGGAACAGTTTTGTTCTCGCCTGTCTTTATTGCATGTAAGGTTATTTCATCTCAAAAACAGAAACAAGCACTGGCAGGATCTTCGGTGAAAATCAAAGCCAATGATGTTATAGGATCGTGGAAGGTGTTGATCGCTCTTGTGGTGGCTCCTATCCTATATTTTGTGTACTCATTGGTGGGTACGTATTTAATTGTGGGGTATGGCTTATTTCCTCATTTCTTTATATGGAAATTCAAATTGGGTATTTTTGCTACTTGCTGGTTTGTTTTAGTATGCACTACATACGCTGCCTTCAGAATGGGTGAAGCAGGTATGGATATTTTCAAATCAATAGCCCCGTTGGTGTTGAGTTTATCGACAAGTTCGGAAGAAGTGCTCAAGTTGAAGAAAGAAAGAGAAGCATTAGCAAAAGAGGTTACCCAATTCATCAATGACCTGGGCCCAACAGTTTTTCCCTCTTTCAAAGAAAGCAGTATTGGTAAATTTTGTGAAGAAGTGCAATATGAAAAGGAAGAAATTGAGGAACGCTCCAGATCAAGATCCAGATCCAGATCTGCGTCACGCACTAGAAGCAGAGCTTCTTCGATCGCATCTGGTTTCAGTGAATACAATAGAATGCCTAACCTATCCAACATCTCAATTTTCCCCGATGCTTTGCAGCTAGACGACCAGCACTCGAGCGGAAACTCATCTTCATCAAGTATTGAAAAGTTGTCAGATTCGAGTAATACTGGTGTTCTGAATATTGGGGCTCAAAGCTCCCATTCCAGTCTTACTGACGAAGTGAGGAAGGGTGTTATAAGGAGAAACATAGAGAAATCTCAAAAGTAGCATATATTTCTTAACGGGATCAAATTCACTCAGCAGTTCTGCTATTGGGTATCAATAAAAATGTCTTACGAAACATCAAGTATGTAACAGCGTAGAAACATGTCAGCCGCACAGGGCGCACGCAAAGTGTGTGCATCTGTTTACCTTTCGCACAAAACCATTCGTTGATGATAACAGTTGTAAAAGTGCTAGTGATAACGATATATTATAGATTGTTTAGGAGCACTCTGTGATACATAAGCCATGACGGAAGATGGTCATGAAGAGCCGTCACTGTTAAACACCTTAGACTCGGATGACAGTCTTATCAAAAGTACTCTGCAAAAGGAAAAAGCTGAACTAGAACCAGAAGAACCACATCCCATAGATGAAGCAGCTTCCTTGTCACATCAATACTTCAAATGGGAAGCTATTGTGATTGTGTTGGTTGGACTTGGATTACTATATCGTTTGGTTTCTAACCTCTTTTACATCTGGTTAGGTTCATTGATTCCAATAATGTTCACCATCTGGTTGTCTTGTTATGTCTCGAATTCCACTCAGGAGGAACCTCAAAGTGTGTCAATCGCTGACAAATTTGGTAGGTTTGAATTCACAAAGCTAGGCAAATGGGAAACTGAGGTGAATTTTCTGCAATCAGAATCCAAATCGAAAAGTTTGAATATATACCCTGAAAACTTCCTAATCAATGACACTTTGAACAATATCGTCTCGTTGATAATAAAAGATTTTGTGTCTTCTTGGTTCCAAAGGATTACTGATGATCAAACATTTGTGAATGAATTGCAGAGTCAGTTTGGAATTATAATTAAGAATTTAGATTCAAGATTACGATCAACGGATTTCACAGATTTGGTTGTTTACAAATTGATACCTCTCATCAATGTCCACTTCAATAATTTTGTGCTGGCACATGAAATGGTTAAAAGCAAAAAAACAGTTATCCATAGATCTTTGACAAATACATGGGATTTAGACAATATCATTGCATCTCACTATAATAACGGTAAATTACACCCTGCCATAAAGTTGAAAAGTTTAGACAAAGATAAAAAGCTGAAGATATACGTGAGCAAGCTGGTGTCAAAGCTACTTCCTTTGATAATTGATGAAAAGGAAATAGCGTCTCCCCCGGTTTCTTTACTGGTGAGAGAGATTTTGAGTAATTGTGTTATCTTTCCGCTGCTGTCGGTATTCTCAAACCCTGATTTTTATAATAGAATGTTGGTGGACAAGTTGGGTGGAGTCATGAAAGATAGAGCTGATGTGAAGAGATTCAGAAATATCTTAGACAAACACGCCGTTGAGAAAGCTGATTCAAGGCGCAAGAAGCTCAAGACCTCTTTGATTATGAAGTATAGATTGACGGTGAGCACAGATACCAGCACATTTGAAAAAATCATTAAGAGAATTAACAGTTGTGACTCCGCTTCAGAGTTAAAACAATATAAGTATTACGTCTCACTAAAAATCAATAAACTGGCTAGAGAATTTGCCAATACTACTAATACTGATACCTCAGAATCAATGGCACTATATAGCAAAAGGTTACAAATTCTTCAGTCTACAGCAGAAAGTCGTCTATTGTCGTTAGTATCTGATGAGCCATCACTCCAACCTAAGCGAAGCTTTGATCCCAAAACGATACCCCCAATGAAGCAAGATATGAATTTATACAGAGTGTTACATGATGCTGTGGCAATCTCCTATTTCACTGAGTTCATGGAGCAAAGAAGAAGGACTTCATTGTTACAATACTGGCTAATTGTTAATGGAATTAGAAATCCTTTGGAAAGTTTACCAGTAGCAGAATACGATAGTGACCTTGAGGACGATTCAGAATATTTAAGTACAGACATGTCTCAGGCTGGTGATATTAGACAGATATTCAATTCATTCTTTTCGGAAAAGCTATTGAAGATCGATGTTAAATGCTATGCTAATGTATCATCGTTTGTCAATACTACTCCTAATGATCCATTTTTATACGTTAAGGCCAGACGCAGCCTACTTTTATTACAACAACAAGTTTATGATAGAATGTTGAACACTGATTTTGTGGCATTTAAGCAGTCTGATATGTTTTTGAGGCTCATGGCAACAGAAAATAACCAAATTCAAAATAGTGATAATAACAAAGGTATGGATTATCTACAAGAAGAAGAAGAAATAAATGGTGATCCACTAGCAAATTATGAAGAGGAAGAAGAGTCCGGTGATGATAAAGACGAGATGAAGGTCAGTGATGCTGTTTTGAATGCTGTTGAGGATGCATTGACCAAGATTATGAACGAAAAGCCTCAATATAAGGTCCTTGATACAAGTCATGCCGAGCTAGGTTCAACGGATGATCTTTCGGATAGTATTCATTCCAATTCTTCCACCTCTATTAGAAACTCCAGACTGATAAGTAAAGATATAGAGAAAGATTTGTTTGGGGCAGAAGACCAGCATACTTCTGGATTGTTTGGCGAATCATCTTCTTTTATCCATGATTCTGATAGCAGATTGTTCGATGATTCCAACGAATCATATTTGGAGGACGATGATTCAAGTTTTCGCAATGGGAATGATTCGATGTCCTCTTCTGCGATCTTGAATGCCGATCCCTCTAGGGAACTAAGTTTTGCAGCTCCTGGCGCACTTAACCTAGGTGATGAGATAGAAAAGCTCTCGATAGATATTGAAAAATTGCAACAGCAGTTACTAATTATTGATCCACTATTGAAAAAAGCCACGTTGACAAATAATGTTGCCGAGCTAAAGATCTTAAGTAAATCTAAGTTCGGGCTAGAGAGAGAAGTGCAACTGAAAGAATTACAGAAGCAGCAATATACAGTTCAAGAAAATGAAAATAGTTTATATGGAAAATCAAGAGTGACCATTCAGTCTTTCATCAATACATCTGAAGATGGGAAGGATTTTACCCTTTACATAATTGAAGTTCAAAAATTATCGAGCAATGATCCGCATGTCGTTACTGCTGGATGGATGGTTGCTAGAAGATACAGCCAGTTTTACAAACTAAACAACTACCTAAAGTCAAAATATCCATCAGTTGGTCTTCTTGACTTCCCAAAGAAAAAGGTGGTTATGAAGTTTCAGCAAAGCTCTGTAACGGAGGAAAGACAGTACAAATTAGGAGTCTATCTTCAATCATTGATAAATATACCCGAAGTTTGCTCCGACAGACTCTTCAGAAATTTCTTATCAAGTGAAGTCTTTACCATTGAGCTTGACGAATCATTCCAAAATGTTAAACCTAGCACTAAGAAAAATGTTGTCAATGTTACAACCAAGCTTTACAATCGGGTTTCCAATCAGTTGATGTATTCATCGTCATTTATTTCCCAGTCTAGACTTCTGAAAAACGGAGAAATCTCTTCACCTGATTCACAGACATTGATGCTCTCGAAGTCTCCAGCTATCGATATGCAGAATGAGCTGTCTAGTTTAGATGTAGAAACGGGAGGCAATCTCAAGGAACGACAGATTTCATTTGTCAAGCCTATATGTGATTTCGTTGTTAGTCTGTTCCAGCTTCACAAATCCAATTCTTGGCTCAGAGGACGTGCAATAGTTCTAGTCTTGCAACAGCTATTAGGTTCTACTATTGAGAAGATGGCCAGACTAAGTATCGACACTAAATTAAAACAGAGTTCCACCGTTTCAAATCTGCTTACGATGTTACAAGATATGTTATGGCCAGGAGGTAGTTTTATGAAAGGTGGTCCAGAGCGGACCATAATTGAAAAGCTACAAACAAAGCAGCAAGCAAAAGCTATACTGGAAGCATTCTTGATTGACAGTTGCTCCAAAGTGTTTGGAGTTGAGGGCTCTGAGTTTGCAAGTGAGTCGGTGTTCCAGCTGATCCAGAACGATATACTCAATACGCATCTCGCTATCAGTCTTTTGGAGGAGATCTTGGAGGGGGTATTCCCTGAACTATGTGGGAGCTGAATGTGTAAACAGTGTATAGTGTAATATGAGTTGTGTGAACCAATATGGCTCTGTAAGCTCTGTAAGAAGCAGCAGCAAACGTGACAGGGCTCAGCGGGGCCTGGCATTGCGCGCCGCGCTGGGAGGCAAATAGCCAGCGGCCGCCTCCAGCTGCGAATTGCGGCGGAGCAAAAGTGGAATTCTGGGAACAGAACATTTTGATCAGCTATTCCATAATTCCTATTTATATCCCACCGCTGCTCGTTTCCCATGCTGCATTCTTTCTTGCACTATCACTATCAAAACCCTCCCAGCCTTCAATAGAAGTAAACTAAATCAAATCAATTTCAAAACATAATGGGGCTAAAAAGACTGTTCAAAGCTCCAAAGGACATGAGCAAGGACCAGTCAGATGAATTCTTGCAAGATAACGGTGTGATTCTGAGAAGTGGGCCTGCTGCAAGAAGATTCAAGTTTGGTGAGTTCAACAAGTATACCAAAGAAAAGGCGGAAGACTTGACAAAAACTCCATTGATGCCTCGTCTTCCGGGTCAACAATCAGATGCTGCTACTGATGGTCCATCTGGTGCCTCTGACCCATATAATTCCCAACCTGGAACGGTGAACACAAATTCCTATCCTGGTGACTCATACTCTGCTCAGCAACAGGGCTATCAGGCTAGAAGTTCACAGAATCAGTCTCAGCAACAGAATTATAACTCAGATCCATACGCTTCTCAGCAAAATGCTTACCAAACTGCTGATCAGCAATACAAATCTCAACCTTACAAAACACAAACCTCGCAATACGGTGGTCAAACTGATCCATATGCTTCTCAACAACAAAGATATCAATCTAACAATCAACAATACTCCCAACCAAAATCCCAATATGGCGGCCAAACAGATCCTTATGGTTCGCAGGATGGTGGATATCAAGCTTCTGAGAAGCCATATGATGCTCAAGGGTTGAACAATCAAGCATCAGAATATCCACAATCAAACTCCCAATATGGTAAGCAACCGCAATCTCAGTATGGAAAACAGCCTCTGCCTCAGTATAGTAGACAACCTCAATCTCAGTATGGTGGTCAGTCTCAATCTCAATATGGCGGACAGTCGCAATCTCAACAGGCTGGTCAATCTCAACGACAATACGCAAGTGAGTCTCAATCGCAATATGATGGGCAATCCCAGTATGGTGAAAAATCTCGAATTCAAAAAACTCAGCAATATGGAGAATCCATAGCGGAATCCTCTCAAGCTTCGAAGCCTCCAGCTTACGATCCATATGATCCTGCAAATGATCCATATTCCCAAACTGTTGAAGAAGGGTCGCAGTCGCAAGCTCAGGTTGTTCGGGAAAACGTATATGATCCATATGAAACCCAAGAAACTGGGCAGGTTGAAGATTTCAATACTTATCAACAACAAGAACAAGGCCAGGAAGCATTCTACGATCCGTATGCTGGACAATCAGCTTACCAACCAGAAGAGTACGAAATTGACGAAGAGCAGGAAGAGATAAATAGAATCACTAGACAAACGAAGGATACTGTTGAA
Source organism: Ambrosiozyma llanquihuensis (assembly GCA_030568425.1). Classification (NCBI taxonomy): domain Eukaryota; kingdom Fungi; phylum Ascomycota; class Pichiomycetes; order Pichiales; family Pichiaceae; genus Ambrosiozyma; species Ambrosiozyma llanquihuensis. The sequence continues at coordinate 48,649 of JAJMFV010000273.1, read as the reverse complement.
GAGACTGTCAAATCCACTCATAATATTTTAAAGCATTTGAAAGATGCAGATGATACCGGTGCCAATGTTATTGGTACGTTAGGTTCACAGAGAGAAAAGATGTATATGATGGAGCACGGTGTGAATGGTATCGAAAGTCATCAAAGATATATTGATGAGCATGTTAAAGAATTAGAGCATTACAACAGAGGTTTGTTTCATATTAAAGCTTCGAATCCTTTCACCAAGAAAAGCAGATTAAGAAAAGCAGACCAACTGTTATTGAATAATAAGCAGTACGATAGAGACAGGGATTCAGAGTTGAACAGTACATTGTACAATACACAAAACACACTAAGTGGACAATTGAAAGCCGATGACAATACTGCTATAAAGTCCGATTTGAGAGAAAAGTACGACTACGATAAGAGGGTTCAAGATGCTTCGAAGTATTTGACTTCTGAACATGATGAAGAAGACGAAAGAAAAGAAGTTGAAATCAGTAGAAACATTGATGAAGCTCAAAGACTAGCTGGAAAGTTGAAACAGAAGGCTAATATTATTTCACAAGAAATGGAGTCTCAAAATTCTAGATTGGCTAAGATTGGTGAGAAGGTGAATAGGGCAGATGATAAATTAGCATTAACTACCAATAGAATAAGAGGTATCTAGTTGTAAGACCTTTATATTATTGTACTTGATTTATGCTACTTTGTTTGATTGATTGCTGATGTCTGATTTTCGATAAAAGCACCAAAAACTGTTCGTAAATGTCCATAACAAGTAAAACATCCCATGCACCACATATACCCAATATCATTAGAACCATAATTTCAGAAGCTCGAAACGCATTGGCCTTTATCACTACGATACTGTGAATATCAGTAGGTGTAAAGCAATGAGCCATATCACCATCATCTTGGCATGACTTCCGAGTCCGATATTCGCTCCAGGGCTGTGCCCCAGAGGTTGGTCGTGTGTGTTTACAAATTTGCGCACCCCAAATTGACTCACCCAGAATCAGTTGCCTTCCAAACACAAACTGCCCTACGCCTATTGCATCAGGACTAGTTGATCTGTTTACATTAACAAATAATATATACTACCATTCTTCTCAAATCTGTGATTAACGTATTGCTTCCATACACTCCATACATATTATTCTCTCAAATTTGCTTATAGATAACCTTTTAGCAAAGTTTATACACCATGGTAGCGGGTAAGATAAGAGAGATCATATCGGTTTCTCGTAAGACTGCTCGTGAGATCAGACAGACGATTGAGGACATTGCGGAGCAACTGATATCAAATCAAAGACAGAGACAACTAGAAGCCACGTTACAACCAATCCCAGTTAGATTGCCTTCCAATAATGGACATCCTCTATTGAACGGGCTTCGTAATTCTAGAAATTACTCCACATTGGTCTCGAAGAGAAGTTTCACTACTGTCAATTCAAAATTCACACTATTCTCAGCTGGAAAGCAATTGCCATATAAAAAACTGAATGTTTCGTCAATTTCAAGAAATATTGTTGTCCAGGCTCAACCATTTAGATTTGCTGGAAGACCTGGAGGAAACTTTATGAGTCGTGGTGGTTATCCATCAAACTTATACCGTAATTTTACTCAACATAATAGTAGAATGTTTTCTACTTATGGTGCTAATATCACTGCACAAGCTGTTCAAAATCTAACTCAAGGTTTAAGAGCAGGTTTCATCAAAGGTGGTTCATTGGCTCAACAACTATCCAAAGGTTATACCGGCTCAATGAATGCTAATCCATTGGTTATCGAAAATGATATTAACTTGGCTAGAACTGATTCTGAAGCTAGTACTTTGTACTCTGAAGGTTGTTTTGTCGAATTTAACTTGCCATCGAACTATTATCCTGGAAATAACCAAGCTGAAGAGACAGATGTTAAGGAAAAGGTTTTGTTAGATGATGAAATCTTTGATGACTTCAAACAGAGACACATGAAGGAAGTTGAAAAGTTATTGAGCCAAGCAATTTACAGAGAAGCTGTTTGGAAAGAAATAGAGACACTTAGAGATGGTATTGGTACTGCTTTGACGGAAAGACTGGCTCGGGGTGGTGATGTTATATACCGGTTTTATTACCCTGATTGCGAGCCTCAAAAGATGAGTTCACATTTGAATGATCTTGAAATTGAACATGGCACTGTTTTCTCATGGAAAGATAATTCATCTACTGTGTCGGATTCAGTTTCTATCCGTAACTCAGACTCTGAGATATCTAGTTTGTGGTCTACCTGGGACTCCGTTGAAGAACCTGTGCCTTCTGTTCTTTCATCGAATGGCTCAGATTCATCCCTCTCCTATGGTGGTGACACTGACTATTCTTTCTATTTCGCAGATGAGCAGGTATTATCTGATATTACTCCTGTGCACTTGGAATCGGTCAGCTCCATTGGTGACCATGTTGTTGTTGCTTCTTCTATCACTTGTTGAATTTTTCTTTTTGAAATCCACGGACTCTCCTGAATTGCTTGTGTTATGCGATCCAAATACAACGATGAGTTATTATGTCAATTTACTTTTTGGTTTCGGTTTTTTTTTTTACTTTTTGTTATACGGTTTTATTATGGCTGTTTGTGTTAATCAGCGGTGTCAGTGGAATATTTTGTTTTTATCTCTTGCCAAGTTATTTTGTTCATGCTCTAACCACATCAAAAAACGCTGTCATTACTTTCAGGCTCCGACTTTTTTCGGCTGTTGCTGTTGACTGTTTTCTTTGTTCCTTTTTTGTTGGTTCTCAAATTGAATTTATACATACTTGCAATCTATTCATGAAATTACGCCCTTATATATGTAGAAGATTCGTATAGATATTGGAGAATGGACATGCTTCAAATCGGTGGTACGCAAGTTTTTAGCATGATAAGATTTAAGGTGCGCACTCTGTTTTTGTTTCACGTGTACATGGGGCAACAGCTGAGCTGAGTCTTGCATTGCGGGATTAGACAATTTGTTGTTTTCGGCGTGATTTGGGATGGCTACTACAACTACGTAAACCAGACTCCATTGATAATCATTCGTCAATACATTAATCTCAATTTACTTTCAATTCCTCCTACTGACTGATTTAATTGATATTTACATTAGACATGTCGGATAACATAAGCATCACAGAAGGACAGCCTGGTCAAGAGGATAACATCACTACACAGGTTGAAGCTGATGTTACTGGACAAATTGAAGAAGTTGAGACCCAGCACAACGATGGGAAACAGGAATCACAAATAATTGACTCTGAAGATCAGTACCACTCCACACAAGAGGAAGATAATAGTTTCGAGAATGTTACAGATCAGTATAACCAACCGGATCAAGAGGATCAACAAGATGGTATCCAAAATCATCAAGTTGAAGAACAAGAGAATGCTATTCATAACGACTCTACATCCACAGAAAAGATATCTGATGCCGCTAATTTAGATAGTGCAGCTACTCTTGATCCAGAAATAGTGGAAACTGAAGTCCACCAAGATATCAGTGAAGAAAAATCACTTCAAGATAACGAACAAGTTACAGCGGAAAAGACGGTTAAACAAGATGAAATTGTCCCACAAGGAAGCGGTAGTGAATTCAAAAGGCAATCATTTCACGGGTACCAGATTCCAACAATAAAGACCTCATTTGAAGAACCGGTTGAAGATGGTCCCCAAACTGATGACATTGATATCACCGGTGCATATGCCGATTCTCCAACCGACACGGAAGTGGGCGATAGTGTAGATAATACACCTCTCACTCCATCTCAAACCAATACTACAGAAAAAGGAGCACCATCTACAGAGACTGGACTTTCCCCTTCAAAATCCGTTCTCAGTTTCAAAGGATGGTTTGGCTTCAAATCTGCTAACACTTCTTCTGAAAATGTATCAGCTAAATCTGAAACCATGAAGCATCTTCTGCGTTCTGGAAATTACAATCTAGCTGTTTCAAGATTTCATAATAATGAGGAAGATCTTCTGTCAAAATCCGTGAAAGATCAGGAGTCAGTTTTGACTTCAGTCAATAGCTTGAGAAAGACTTTCAATGAAATCAAAACAGGCATTGAATATTCAAATGATGAAACGTTGATTCAAGGAATAGATTGGGAATTTTGGTCCAGGGTTGTGAATGATTATAGCTCCGTGGTTACAAAGGACTCGGATTCCTTGTTGGAACATATCACAGCTGGAATCCCTCGAGAGTTGAGGGGTATGGTTTGGCAATTGATTTGTCAATCCAAATCTGCTCATATTGAGGAATTCTTTAGAAACAGTAAACCTAAATCCAGTGATTTCGATAAACTGATCAAAAGAGATTTAGCAAGAACGAGCTTTATCACCAACAGCGCAGTGAAGTCCAAGATTGACGATCTTTTCAACATCATTAAGGCGTACAGTTTGTTGGATGAGGAAGTTGGTTATACCCAAGGTATGGCATTTATTACCGTCCCACTTCTAATGAATATGGATGCTAGTGAATCGTTCTGCATGTTGACCAACTTGATGAAAAATTATGGATTTAGGGAGCTGTATCTACCTGAGATGCCTGGTCTGCATTTGAAGCTATATCAGTTTGATAGATTGGTGGAAGATCTTCTACCTGGCTTACACATTCATTTGAGAAGACAGGGAGTCAGATCATCTATGTATGCGACCCAATGGTTTTTAACTTTGTTTGGTTATAAATTCCCATTGGATATGGTTCTTAGAATCTACGATGTTGTGATTGCCGAAGGCATTGAGTCTATCTTGAAATTTGCTCTTAACTTGATGATCAAAAATGAAGAAGCTCTACTTGGTTTCAGATTCGATGAGTTGCTCACATTTTTGAAAGATAAGTTATTCTTCTATTATACTGATAATAGTAGTTCATACAAAGATTTGACCTCAAGAGGTTTAACTGATGCATACTCCAACAAGCAGATTACTTCGGAGACTTACCATTTGGATGAATTTGTTAGAGATTCGATGGCAGTGGAAATTCTTCCATTAACTCTAAAGCGTTACTCAGCTGAATACGAAGAGATATATAAGTTAGAAAAGGAGAGAGATGAGGAGGTGGATGAATTGAGAAGTAAAAATGGTTACTTGACCAGAGAGATCAGAACCATTGAGGCTGCGTATGCAACTCTCAATAGAGAACATGTTGAGATAGCCAACGAAATGGTACAAGGGAAGGTCCAGATAGCTAATCTTGAAGATGAAAATAAACAGCTAAAACAACAGATAGAAGAGATGATCACTAGATCACAATCCTTGGAAAAGCAATCGGACACTAAGGTTGATTTTACTGGAGAAATATCTGATAATATGGATTACGAGATACAAAAAACCATGCAAAGAAATTTGGAAGTTATGGAAGAGAATAGAAACCTTGAAGATACGTTATCGGCCTTAGAGAAAGAGTATTCGGAGATCAAGACCGAATTGGAATCTATGAAATCGTCTCACAAATGGGGTGGCATCAAGAAAGGTTTCTGGTAAGCATCTAGTAGTTCCTATTACTGTAATAACTTCTATCTATCAATTTTATCATATATATATATTTTGTTCAAACTATGGTTGGGTTTACCCATCACATATTTACTGACTAGAAAGAACTCCAAGCAGCATAAATCTAGCGCACCATAATTTGCGCTCGAGTTATGCGAGGTTTTGATTTTTCAATTCCTCCTTGGAACGGTATATCGAAAAAGATAATCAACAAGTTCACCCGTGATTTATAGCCAACGAGTTGATATTTATAGGGAAATCATATATATACATATATTATCAAATCACAATGTTGTCTACTTACTCCTCTAGCTTGAAAGAGTCAAGTCAGTCTCTGGTTAGATTTTTCTCCACATCATCGATAAACAGCGCAAGAACATATCGTCATGTTGTTCAAAGACATGTCAAGCAAACCCCAGACTTCAAAGAAGGTGATATCAAGCCACATACTGTATTTGTTCCAAAAGATCCATTGAAGTATCCAGCATATCCATATGGAGAGTACACAATTTTCAAAAGAGCCAATAAAGGTTTGTTTGGTGGTCAATTTGTGTCCTTTGGAAATCAAATCTCAGAAATGAGAAACCATTCTAGTAAAAAATGGTCACCTAATGTTATAACTAAGAAGATATGGTCTGAAAGCTTGCAAAAGAAACTTGATATAAGCATGACTGCTAGAGTTTTGAGAACCATAACTAAAGAAGGTGGATTAGACAATTATGTTACAAAAGAGAAGCCTGCTAGAGTTAAAGAACTGGGTCCTTTCGGTTGGAACTTAAGGTACGATATCTTGAGAGCTAGGGAATTTAGCAAAATTCCTCCAAATTTCACCCTTGTTGAAACTAAAACTGGCGAGCAAAAGGTTTATTACGAGGGAAAATACCAAGGACAAGACGTTCAGTTGACAATTGGTAAGAGAAAGCTTAACAGCGTGTTGTATAAAGCTGTTAAATTCCAGGATCCGGGATACATAACAGCTCCTAAATTTCAAGCCGAATTCAAGTCGAAATCAATTGCTGAAATTGTTGCAGAATGTGAGAAGTACAAAGTTGACTTATCAGCTGTGGTCTTGTCAAAGAAATAAGGGTCTCCGGTCTCCCCACACTTATTTTCAACAGCTTCGGTACCTTCCATTTTGATCAATGTGCTGCTATCGTCGTTTAGAGAAGAAAATCAATATATAAATATATGTATATAGTCATTCATAATTAGAATATCATCTAATATAATCAATTGTCATGCTCACTTAGCTTTGTAGAAGTAGTACAATCGAGAACATGGTGGGCTACTCAAAAAGAGCCATTTCTAACAGTTAATCACTATACTTCGATCTGCAAGATGCAGCTCACCAGATCACAACTATGGCCCATAACGAAAATGTAGTGACATCTCTCCTGCTCCCATATATGCATGTTGAGATTAACTAGAGTATGATGCCTCCAAGATCTCACTGCCTGGATAATCAGTTCTGCTCATGTTGATGATCCACCGAATTTGTTTGATATGGCACAAACCAATGAGGTCGATTGACGCTTACCGACGCAGTTCTGGAACAACAAGATCACTGGCCCTGCTGCTCTACCGCCACATGCAGCACCAGCCTCATTTATTCAAAACGCAGTCACATTTCTCGAGTAGTTTCTCTGGCGGCAAACCCTCGCACCTCCATTATGGCCAATCTAATGAGCACAGCCCTGGTAAAAAGTTTTCGTTGGGAGCCGTTCGAGGGCGTGCGCTTGCGAGAATCTGTTGGTGCGAGCGAGCCAGAGTGTGCGAGAGCTGCTCAGTATGGAGGCCACTACAGACTCCCTTACTCACCTTAGCAAAAAAAACACTTCAACAAATTTTAAAGGACTTGTATATACCGTTTTATAACAAATAATTATAAGATTTTTCTACATACATATATATATAATTAATTCAAAATGGCTAAGTCAGGTAAGTTCACAATACACTTATCTTGAAGAACTCAACAATTACAATGAATTATACAGAATTATTTCGAAGTAAAAGTGGTCATCAAAGATTCAACCACCACCACCTTTACCCATAACTGAAAAGTTTTACCATGAACTAGAACTCAAGAAATTCTCTACAAAACAGCAACAACATCATCTTCCAATGTACTGAATAATGCAATATTGATTATGGCATTCCAGCGATTTTCATGAAACTGGAAAGATCCGGAAATTTGATTCACTAGAAAACCAAGATGGCATCAGTCACTAGCTCAATTTGTCGTACATCAACTTGCAACAGACAGAAACATCTCATCCCATGATACTACCTTATGAAGATTCAGCTATTAGATTATTGTATAAATTTCAACAATAGATACAATGAGATGTTTTGTTGAGCAAGATTCGTAATGACAAATAAGCTCTTAAACCAGTCTACGACTTGACTCATTCAAGTTGTAGACGATGTCATTACATTTTAGTTTATTATATTATTGGTGTTAATCTTCCATACATATAATTCTGTTGTTTCAATTGAAATCAAGATAAATCTTCAAATAAACAATTTCAAAAGACTTTAATACTAACATATATTTTTTTAAATAATTATTATCAATAGGTATTGCTGTTGGTTTAAACAAAGGTCACAATCTTCAAGCTAAGGAAGTTGTTCCAAAGATCTCATACAGAAAGGGTGCTTTATCCAAGAGAACCGCTTTCGTCAGATCTTTAGTCAGAGAAGTCTCTGGTTTAGCTCCATACGAAAGAAGAGTCATTGAATTGATCAGAAATGCTGGTGAAAAGAGAGCTAAGAAGTTAGCCAAGAAGAGATTAGGTACTCAAAAGAGAGCTAAGGCTAAGGTTGAAGAAATGAACAAGATCATTGCTGAATCAAGAAAGCATTAAGTTAATTAAATTTCTACCATTTAGTTTTCTGTTATCATTCCTTCCATAGTTTCTATTATTGTTACATATTATAATATACGATAATATCGGTTTCTTAATATATAAATTATATCCAATGTATTGCGTTTACCAATTTTTTGCACAGTAAATGGTCATGTCACGTAGGAAACATTTATAAGCATCATCTCAATTGAGTGCTACAAACTTATAGAAATTCCAATTGGCCATGTAGCTAACTACAGCTCTAATACTCAAGGGTGTTGAATGATATCAATGGGCAAGTGTCATCAAAGTCGGGTTACTGTAAAATATATCGCACCATTGCATGAACTCGAACTACTGCGGAACTTAATATGGCTAACTCAAATATGATCTATCTGGGAATGGTACTCAATACTTTACAACAAAACTCATATGATGATACTCCAACGGCCAGCAACTGCAAAAACGGCAGGATGGAAACAAAACAAAAGTGTAAGCATATTTGTTGGTGATATTATGGGAAACAGGGCGAAATATCGACTTCCCAACACAGGGTAGTTGACAGATCTGCAGGGAAGGTAGCGTATCTATAGTATATATAGACTCACTATTTCTTGAGTGAATGTGGCCTTTTCATCTGTGGTCAGGCGCCAAAACAAGTGAACCAATACACCCGCTCTTTCTGGGTACAAAACCTACTCTGCAAACAACTATACAGTTTGCAATGAGTATAGAGTAGAGTGTAGAGTGATAGAGAATTGTATGGTCGAATACCAATTTATCTTCATCCCACTACTGATCATCTGCCAACCACCTTCGGATATCTTCCCCTCTTTGCTTGTCTCTCTCCCTCTTTTTCATGGAGTTCCAGTGCACAAAATACCTCCATTGTGTCTCTGCGGTTTATTTTCTCTCGACTTAGCTCCATTTGAGTGAAGAAAAAAAACACGGAGAATGAATGGCGGGAGAAAACCCTGCTTAAAAACATTCAAGTTCGGTATTAAGAGGTCAGAAAAACATGCTCTAGCTAGTATAAGATCTTTTGAATGTTTTTGATGGTAACTGATAAGCTGTAAGAGCACACGAAAATACAATGAGCTCTGATATTCCTCTCGACTCTGGCTTGGACAAGGGGGATCAATCCTCTGATCTTTCCTCCCTGAACTCGGATCTATCCTCAAATATACCAAGTATCAATGATCTCCACACGAGACAGAATGTCAAGAAAAGAACAGATTTGATCAACCTAACTGAAGCTAGAGCGGTAACCTCACGTGTCTCTTCAAGCATCTCCAGAGTTAACTCTGTGAGTAGAACTATGTCTAGGAATGTCGCTTCTTTGTACAACCAGGTCAAGGACGATAATCTGCAGACCGCTCGAGAAGAATTAGAGCGTCGAAATACAAGATCAGGAAGAGAATATGATAACTTAGGTTTAGAGGAAGCAATCAGGATAGCCACTCATAACTCGATCCAAGGAAACAAGAAGCTCACGGAGGATATTTTGGATCTTGTTGATGAAACAGAAGACAATGAGAAGAAAGTTCCCCCTCAAGATAAAGGATATGCATGGATGATTTCTCTTGCCGGGTTCCTAGAACTAGTTGCAACTTGGGGATCGAATGCTGCATATGGTGTGTTCTTGAGTTACTGGTCGAACAACAACACTTTTGAAGGAGCAACTTCCATGGATTATGCGTTCATCGGTGGAATGATTTTGTGTCTAGCACAATCTCTGACTCCACTGGCCACTTTGATCGGTGGAATTATTGGATTGAAGCCTGTTATGGTCATAGGTACTGTTTTACATCTACTTGGGTTTATTTTGTGCTCATATGCAACAAATTTATGGGAGCTTTACAGCACCCAAGGTGTTTTGGTCGGTGTGGGGTTTGGGCTTATTTGTAGCTCTTGCATAGCATGTGTGCCTGAATGGTTTGACAAAAAAAGAGGTCTTTCTAATGGTATTATTGTTTGTGCTTCTGGTATCGGTGGAGTTATGTATTCATTGGCCTCTCAAAAACTGATTGATGAAACCGGTTCCTACGAATGGTCTTTGAGAATGATTGCTATAACATCTGTTGTTTTGAATGTTATAGTTACTATAATTACAAAGCCAAGACTTCCAAGACCTAGATTAAAGAATTGGATGGAAGTGAAGCTAAGAATGTCTATTTTGTTTGACTTCCGAGTCATGAAAATTTGGAGGGTCCATTTTATCACTATGTGGTTTAGTTTGGTCATTTCTTGTTATATTGTTTCATTGTTTTCCTTGAGTTCATTTTGTACCTTCATTGGCTTGTCGCAAAGAGATGGTTCGCATGTCACCGCCATATTTAATGGGTGCCAAGCCGCTGGTAGATTTCTCATTGGCATGTCTGCAGATAGGATTGGAAGAGTTAACGTGAGTATTATTTTAACCGCCGTTGTTTTCATTCTGATCTTTGCGATGTGGATAAATACTGCAACTTATGCGGTTGTCGTTGCTTATGCAGTTTTATCGGGTTTGACGTTTGGAGTGGCATCTACTCTGCATCAACCTGTCTTAGCAGATGCTGTTCCTCTTGAATTATTCCCAGCTGCTTGGAGCTGGGAGCAGTTTGTTTCCGGTATATTTTGCTTATTTTGTGAGGTTATAGCACTCAAATTGAAAAACAATAGTGGCTCTAAACCATTTATCAGAGCTCAAATATTCTCTGGGTTTTTCGCTGTTGGTGGGCTATTATTTATTATACCTGTTAGGGAGCATAAGGTTAGAACGTTATTGGAAACCAGATTGGTTAAAGCGGAAGATTCATTGTCTGCTGTGATGAGAAGAACACAAACTGAAATTGAGGAAGACCAGTTGAGCCACGATAATGTAGATGTTCTTTTTAATCGTAAAACTGCTTATAATACTCTTCTTGCACCCGGTTTCATAGGGTATTGCACGAGAGTGGTTTATCCAATCAAGGTATAAAACAGATCATGAATTGTATAATCTAGCCTACCCATTATTTATTTGACATAATTTTCATATAATCGACCTGATACATTATCGTAATGCCGTTCTCCACAGGGCAAGTAGCGCAAATCTGCGACCAGCAATTGCCGCTCTTCCACGATATCGGGAATTTTTTTATTTTTTTTTCACCCTCTGTTTCTGCTTTGCGCTATTTGGGAAATTCTAATCATTTAGGTGAATCACTGTTCTTGCAAGATCTGATTTTGAATTTGTTAGTCATCTGTTGTGGAAAAATTGTCTTTTTCTCTTCTCAGGCCTTTTATTGAGCATATTAAGTATCCCCTCGTTTATTTTATCGGTCATAAATTACCAAAACGTTATCAATCTTAAAAATCACTGTTGCATATTTAACGTACATTACCAATAAAAATGAGTCATGACGCAGATCAGTCATCTATGGGAGATATATCTTCGCTCAGCTCCGCTGAAACGTCAAGGCATTCAAAAATAGGGCTCAAAAATGAAGATGAATATCAACCAAGAAAACCCAAAGGACTCAACATGTCCGATTCAGAAAACATGGATATGGCAGATGAAAGCTACAGCTTGCGCAATGTAAAATCAACTGTCAGCGTGACTGCATCAATATCACGTCTCAATTCAGTAACCAAAACTTTTTCCAGAAATGTGAGAAGCATATATGAGCAAGCAAAGGAGGATAATACACAAATCGAGCAAGAGAAGGAAGAGAAACTAAAGACAAGGTTGGGTAGACAAATGACCCATTTGGGTTTAGAAGAAGCAATCAAGATAGCTACATATCAATCAGAGCAACGTGTTAAGGATGATAAAAGTGAATTCGATGATGATGATGATGAATCGGAATCGGAATCTGAACAGAAATATCCTCCCTTGGATAAAGGGTTTGCTTGGTTTGTTTCCGCTGCAGGATTCATGTCACTATTCTCATCGTATGGGTCAAGTGGTGGTTATGGTGTCTATTTGAGTTATTGGATCAATAACGACGTTTTCCCAGGCTCAACATCGCTAGACTTTGCCTGGGTTGCTGGTATACTTATTGGTTTGGGTGCCCTTCTTTCTGCTGTGGCTATGATTATTTGTGGTATAATTGGAACAAGGGCTACGATATTCATTGGACTTGTCTGTCATTTTGCAGGCTACATGCTTTGCTCATTTGCTACTCAATTATGGCAAGTTTACTTAACTCACGGTCTACTTGTTGGTTTAGGTTTTGCCTTCATATACAACCCCGGTATGATCTTGATTCCTGAGTGGTTTGATAAGAGAAGAGGGTTTGCGTCGGGTATTGCTGTTAGTGCTTCAGGTGTTGGAGGTGTTGTCTTCTCATTGGCTTCGCAAAATCTAATTGATAGAACTGGATCATATAAGTGGTCCTTGAGAATGGTGGCAATAGTTTGTCTTGCAGCTAATATAATTTTGATTGTCTTGGCAAGACATAGAAAGAAGACCCACAGACTCAAAAGCAAGAAAGAAATCATTGCCAGAGTGAAAGTTCTAGTCAATTGGAGAGTTGCGAAGATATTAAGATTACATCAATTGTCTTACTGGAATACGCTAATGGGTTGTTGCTATAATGTTGCTCTATTTTCTTTATCGTCATATTGTACTTTCATTGGACTAACTCAAAAGCAAGGTTCAAATGTCACGGCAGTGTTTAGTGGTTGTCAAATCTTTGGAAGATTAACTATTGGTTACACCGCTGATAAATTTGGTAGAATCAACATGGCACTTTTCTTCACTGCGTGTACTTTTATCCTTATTTTTGCAATGTGGATTAACTCTCACACTTATGGGACGATTATGGCATATGCTGTTTTGAGTGCATTCTGTTTACCTGTTGCTTCAACTTTAAATGCATCCATCCTCGCAGATTCGATGCCTACAGATTTGTTTAGCTCATGTTGGAGTTTTTCACAAGCTCTTAACGGTATACCTCTTATTTTCAGTGAGGTTATTGCTTTGAAATTAAGAACACCTGGTACTGCAAATCCTTTCATTCATGCACAGATCTATACTGGCTGCCTAGCGGCTGGAGGTTTCATATTTCTCTCTCCAGTTAGAGAATGGGCTATTAGAACTAGATTAGAAAGGTTTCTAGAAGATACCGAAGATCAAATGGCACTGAATACTCAGGCGGGTGAAGACCAAAAGAATTCTTCGGCCAATAATGAACTTCTTGCAAACCGTAGGGCCATTTATACAAGATTGTTAAGACCCGGCATTCTTGGTTTTTTTTCTAGGGTGTTTTATCCAATTAAAGTGTGAAAATCGCTCTCACCAACTAGTTATTCGCTAAATTTAATACACATTCTATCTCTTTATTTTCGTGTCCTCATCTGATTTCACCTGGAGGAGGGAGACTAGCCGACATCCGCTCTTGGTGCAGCCTTGGCGGCGGAACTTTCTCTTTAAGTTTTCATCTCGCTTGAAATGTCCGACGTGGAAAAGGCCGCTCGCGATATCTTGGGAAGCGGAGAAGGGGCGTGCGGTGATTATTGATGGTGCAAGTGGGATTGCAGACACGATTGAGATTGGAGAAGAAAACTCCAGGTTGTAAAAGCAGTCATCTTGGAAGGACCTTACTTGACAGTTTTATGTCAAATGGTTATGCAAGATTCAGTAGTAGAAAGACCCAAATGGGGAAAATAGATGCTTTTATTGGGATTTTTTTACAAAAACTCAAAATTTCATGACAATAAAGTAGTAAAAAGATAAACAATGATTCTGAAAATATTCGAAATTAAGTAGAGCTGACATATACCTATAGAATTAGTAGCAAAGGCAGAAAACACAAAAGAATTAGAACAATGTAAGCAGAATCAACAGAAGAGACCATTATTTGAATTTAAAACTGGAAAGCTTTACAAGTTATCAGCTCCTGGAATAACACAAGGTACGTGAACAGAGAGTTGACAAAGTCAACCGATTTCCGACTTATAATAATTGTTTCATAGATCTGGAAATTAATTATAATAGTCTAATGCATGCCATTGAGCGGTATTCACCAAAGTGGCAGAGTTCCGATTCATTTTGTGAAATCAAAAGAGGGAGTTGAGTAGAAAGCGCCGAGGCCAAAAGTCGCAAGATTTGTGTGTCGCACATAATTTTCTTCATATCGCCGAGTAGATCAAAATCTCATTGAGTTTTGAGCCAGAGCATTTTATCCGTATGTAAGCAATACAACATAAATAGCCGATCTTGTTGCCATGAACGACACCGAAAATGATACATGGTTTAAGCTCCTCGGTCATGATATTATAAACGTTGATTTTACTGCCCTAGGGTTGCCTGATTTATGTAACGCCACGGAGGTGAAACTGAAAGATTATACAATTTACAATTTCTATCAAAACGGAGTATCGTTCAGCACGATAAATAAACCAAATATGAGAGTTATTGACAGTATAGACTTCTACTTGCTAAACAAAAGCTTCAAAACTGCTTTATATTTCCCATTAGGGCTCGAGAGATCAATGACAGGACGTGGATTGTTGGATAAATTTGGTGAGCCAATTGAAAAAGGCGGGGGTGGTAAGACTGGAATACCGATATGGTTGCGATGGGAATATATACAGGTTGAAATCAACGATATAAGCTGGGAAACAGGGAATAGTAGTCTGATGAAATCGATAACCATATTCAAAGATTAATAATTACATGTATATATTTTAATAAGAGCGTAAGCTTTGAAGTACAATTATGTATATATTTTATTCGACCTTATTCGGTAGTTTGAAGCTGCTGTTGACTCGGGGTTTGTCTTTTACCACCTTCAAAACTCTCTCTAATACCTAGATAATGGTTCAATTCATCAGCGGAAACAGATGGGATCAACTCTCGTCTGGCCTTATCAAAATCCTCAGCCATAACAAGCACTTCGACATCCTCTTTACTTGCAATATTATCAAACCAATATCTAGTATTGACTTTTTCGCCATCTGGCTTTGATTCATTGAGCAATTTGATTTTTTCATCGACACGTCCTGCTATTCTAGTCATAGCATTTAGCATTGCATCAGAGCACAAAGCATAAAAATCAGCTCCTGTGAATGTGAATGGACACGATTGAGAAATCTGAAGTAAATCCACATCAGAACCAAGTTGAAACTTTCTTGTCAATGCTTGAATAATTGTGGCCTGTTTAGCATGGGTGTCGGAAACACCTAGGTATAACATCTTATCAAATCTACCAGGTCTTAATAATGCTTCATCTAACAAATCTGGTCTGTTTGTAGCGCCAACAACAAAGACACCATCACTACCATTTTCACCACCGCTCATACCATCCAATTCAGCCAATAATTGAGACACAATTCTGTCCATCACACCTCCAGAATCACCTTGATTACCTCTCTTTGGAGCAACGGAATCCAACTCATCGAAAAAAATCACACATGGTTTGGCATCTCTTGCCTTTTGGAAAACTCTACGAACGTTAGCCTCGGATTCACCAATATACATATTCAATAACTCTGGACCTTTGACCGAGAAGAAGTTCAAAGAGAAGTTTGTGGCTATTGCTTTGGCCAGTAAAGTTTTACCTGTACCTGGGGGACCATAAAATAGAATACCACTTCTCTTTTTCATACCACTGCTGAACAACTCTGGATGTTTAAGCGGCATATCGATCGTATCCAAAATCTCATCTTTAACCATATCCAAACCACCCACATCTTCCCATTTAACATTTGGAATTTTAGGTGCACCAATTGAACTACTGAACTTGGTTCTTGCATCATTTATTGATTTTTCAAAATCATCGGGGATGAATTTGACATAACCTCCATTCAATGCAATAAGCTCATCCAATGTGGTATCATACTCCGATGCCAGTTCTTCCAGCCTATCAACCGCTATATTCTTGACATTTTCAACTATTGAAACCAAATCATTTGGAGTCAAACCTGCACTTTGTAAAGATAGAGTGGAGAGTGAAACATCCTCTCTCGGGATGAATTTGAACTCATCCTTCGTCTGCTTGACTCTGACATTATTGAAATCGATCAAATACTGGAAAATGATCTTTCTCTCAAACTCACTTGGGACATTCATGGATATTTCGAACTTCAACTTAGATCTTATAACTTCAGACAAAGAATCTGGATCATTGGATGATGCAATGAAGATAACCCCTTGGCTCGTATACTCGTCAATCAACTCAGCAAGTTTCCAGGACAAAGTATCCTTCTGTTGTTGTTGAGGATCAACTTTTTTAGCAAGGGCTTCAAGGTGCTTGACGTAGAATATAAGGTTTGAACACTGCTTCACAAGGTTGTCAACTTTACCCCTTATCGTACCAATTGTCTTACTCGAAGAAGATTGATTAAGCAACTCATAACCATCCAACACTATCAGGTTTGCACAAAATTCATCAGCCAAAGACTTGATCAATGTAGATTTTCCAATACATCTTGTCATACTTGTGATTAGAACAGTTGATGACAAATTAACCCTACTTTTGAGGTTTGAGATTCTAAAACTGGTTGATATTATTTTTCTGAGTTGCTTGGCATAAGGGAATGTGATCTCACCCGAAGCAGTGGAAATATTTGGAAATCTGAATGAATCATTCAGATCAAGATATTTGTTCACTGATTGGAGAGATATCATGTTGTCTTTGAAAGGAAGTGGTTCCGAAACAACTCCGGATTGGATCATCCTAGTTTTCTGGGAATCAATCATATATTGCTGATTTTCTACCAAATCCAGAATCTCACCGTTAGATTCAATTGACCCACCAGTGATCTTGAACCAGGCAATAAGATCAGGCTGTCCCTTTGGAATTACCGAAGGGAATGGCGAATTGTTAGGTTCTGCAGATTGTTGCAACGCATCATATGTACTGAACAATGATCTAGCAAGGTATGAGTCGATAGGAATCGGGATGAACTGATTCAGCACAACAACCCTAAGCTTATTTTCAAAATAGGTTTTCAAGTTGGATAGGAAAACGTGCTGTAGAGAACGATCAAGAGTCACAGGCGAGGCAACTCTGGCTATAACAATCTCTCTTGCTGTTGAAGTGAACTTCCCCATTTTATCTCTTGGAAGGTCTGGCCTGTTACTTGAACTCAACTTTGAGATTTTGAGACGGGATGGATTATTAACACTGTTTAAGAATACAGGAGACATATGAACTTTACCAGATTCAAAGATCAATGAAAGGGAATACTCTAATGTTAAAACTTTTTTCGTCTCCATTGTCATCGTCAATAATGGTGCAATGAACTATATCACCACCTAAACAGCCTAAGCTTTGTAAATCGAACGTTGTCAAACAGGCAAACAACTGATCATCGTCAAACTGGAACTCCATCTTTCGACTAAAATCTTGAGTGAAGTTAACTAAGGTATCACTATTCTGTAAGCAGCGAGTTCCAAATTCTATTGAAACTGGGCTAGATTCTGAAAAGCTTGAACTCAAATCAAATGAATCAAACTGTAGTTCGAGATGATCATCATCAATATCAGTTTGTCCACCAGTGAAAAACCCGTCGTTGTTCTTATGTGAAATATCATAGTATTTTTGGATGTAATCTTGAAGATTACCAATTGAGTCATCCAACTTCGAAACAACAATATGGGTATCAGAGTCCATATACCCTTGATCAAATGGCTCACAATGCAACAAAACACCATTCAAAACGTTCGACAAATCACCTCGTTTAAAAATAACGAAATCAGAGTCCGACTCACGCTCGTTCGCCAACAATTCAATCAACTTGGAAGTTGGATAATTAACTAACAACTCATACACCTTTGAAGGCACCCCAAGCACAACGCTTTGCAAGTGGTGTAATTTGGAAATGGGCTGGATTATAGCTTTATCAATCGTGAAATCAGATCCATAAATCAGCAACGTTGTAAGTGAGTTAAGTTCAACTGCGTCGTCCGGTAGGTCATGGTTGATTGTAATCGGATACACTTTGCTTTCTTTGAATTGAGTGGTGCCTTTCAGGCTTAATGAGACGAATTTCCTCTTGATGTCAAGTGTGTTTCCATTGTTTTCACCATAAATCTGAAGGAATAATGATCTGGATAACGAGATGAACTCTAATGATGATTGAGATTCCAATGATAGTTGTATTTTGACGGTGATTGGAGTATGATTGACAATACCCGAGTCACCGTTACCATTTGTTATTTCCGTATTCAATAATGCAGGCATGATGATACTACTTTGAGTATCCATTCAGATCATCTTGTTGAATATCATCTGAAGTCCATTGGGCTGAAAAGAAGTCTCTTTTGATCAAAACAGCGGAGGTGCGGGACAGTGTGGCTAAACTTTCTGGATCGAGACGGGCTGCGGCGTGCTACAATGTAGTCCAGTGTTCAGTGAGTAAAGTTAATTTAGTTAATATACATTCAATATACAGTGAAATAGTATTTCAAGGGGGGGGGAGGGGAGCGGAAGTTGCTCAATTGTTACTGGTTTCCATTGCCAAAAGTTTCTTTGACCACAGCAGCTAACTCACTGACGGCCAACTCCTCTTTACTGCTTTCTTTGAGGTTTTCCGCTAGCACCTGATCAGCATCGTTCTCGGCAATCATACTTGACCCCATATCATGGGAGTCATCGTCACTATGATCAAGACTTTCATCAATATCCATGTGATCATTGATTACGCTTTCATCATGCTCATAAAATGCAGGATCAAATGATGAATCACCGTGGATTCTTGATGCACTATTGAGGGCATTCACCACTGAAGTAGAAGTAGCGGTAGTTGCCACTGCGATCGCATCAACTACAGCACTTTCTGAAGGAATATCATCATGGCTAGTCTTGGATTGTAGTTTATCACCTTTCAAATCAGCATCAATTTTACCATTTGCAATTGCTTTGGATGAATCACCACCATTGTGTTTCTTGGTCTTTGGCTGAGACTTGGCAATTTTAGACGCGGGTTTTCTAACCCATTTATCTCTCACTGAAAATTCAAACAGTTTCAATGAACCCAATGCTTCTTGGGCACAAATTCTTTGTTCTCTGAACCACATTTCCTTTTTAGCCTCGGTAGATAAAGTTATCCAGTTTTCATAAGCAGTTCTTAATTTTTCTTTATACGCATCAATTGACAAATTTGATGATAAGTATGGTAATTTCAAAGAAGCTTCCTCGCTTGATTCCAACCAAGATTGTAAAGTTTCAAAGGTTTGGAAAGTTGGTGGATCATGAGGCCATGCTGAAGGTGCTAGAAAGTACAATACCATTCTTGGAAATGAGGGATGGGGTGGTAAAGATGGTGAATTTAGTCGTTTATAGAATTGTGCTTGATAATTATCATAATCATCATTGTTATTATTATTATTGGTATTAGTGTTCTTATCGTTATTGTCATTATTGCCATTGTCATTGGTGCTGGTGCTGGTGCTGCTGATACCTCCACTACCACTACCACTGCTGGTGTTATTATCGTTATTGTTATCAGTATTATCATTATCATTTCGAGATTTTGGAGCTCTAGTTCTTAACTTTCTTCTCTGTCTATTTCTCTCTTTAACGTAGTCTCTTCTATTGTATTCCATTGATTTCAATTTTCTTCTAGATTTAACCATTTCAGGATCACCTCTTCTTGCAACGTTAGCTCTAATGAGTTCGATTTGTTCTGAAGGATGAGAAGGGGTTCCTTTACGATTATCAAGATGTCTTCCTAATGATCCCGGATAAGCAAATGTCTTACCACAGAATCTGCACATCTTCTTATGGTCGACACCTGGAGGTACATCCAGTAGAATAAAATTTGATAATGATTTGTTAGAATGGATTTGCGATTTATTGAGGGAAGAAGCATCTGAGGATATTGTAGGATGTGGTAATGGTGAAGGCGATGTTGATGATGATGACTCGATTGCATTGATTGATGAAGTTTGTTTATTTTGGATTTGTTGAATGGAGTGAATCTGGCTTGGATCATTTTGTTTATGAATTTGATTTGATTTCTCTGTATCTTTTTGTTGTTGTTGTTGTTGATATGCAGCCACTGCAGCGGCTGCGGCAGAGATATGATCGTTATTCGAATGATGTTGCTGCCGCTGTGATTCGTTGGTGATGGTAGGATCTATTTGGAAATCCTCATCGGTATTTAGAGACCGCAATACAGCACCGAATGCATTATTCACTACTGATTGAACATCTTCAGCTGTGTAATGGAAGTATTGACTAACCTGGTTGTTTATGGATTGATGATCCTCCTTTGGATCAACGTCATGATTTTGCTCCATGGTGATTTGAAGAGGAAAGTACCAAGATATGGAGGGTGCCAACAAACAAACAAGTCTTTCCAACAGGGTACAAAGTGATGATATGATGGTTTACAAGTTTTGGCATTAAATACTTTTTTTTTTGATTTGAGTAAACAAGTCACAAGTGGAGATGGCGTAATGGATTGCGTAAGCACAGACACAGCCATGGAAGCAATAGCGTCGATCGACGCGTGTGGAATTGTGAGAATTGTGAGGCGTGTGTGCGATAAGAGAGAGAGTGAGTGAGAGAATATGCGAGTGGCACGTTGAGCAGATTGAGCAGATTGAGCAGCTTGAGCACACTGAGCATGAGAGCAAGAGCAAGGGATCGAGAAAGGGTCTGCATCCGGGATAGAACATGAACATGAACATGAACATGAACAGCACCATGCACCCTGCACCATGAACAGCAGTCGCCGAGGCAGTGGGTAGTGGGGAGTGAATGTGGATGTGGCTGGTGCTGCAGTTGGGAGAGGTCCGGTCCCCATTCAGCGCGGGATGAGCTGAGAGAGAGAGAGAGAGAGTCACACAGCTGTAACGTAACACCCTTTCAGACCAGACCATAACGCTCGTTCACTCGTTATACACTCCCACTTCCCTCTCCCTCAGGCTCACCACCACCTTGTTTCCAGGAGCATACCATATCTAGAACGTGATACCCAACACACGGCTCCATTCCCACTTCTAAACCCACTTCCACCACCTTATCCACTCCCACTTTGATTCCCTTCAGGCCTCCTCTCCTTCTCCTGCCCACTTTTACCAACACATACTCTACAAGTCTGTGTTCTGTCTTTTGAAAACTCGAAACTCAAAACTGCTGTTTATTACGAAAGCGGTCTTGATCTTGCATCATCCAGATCATCACTCATCATTCATCAACCCGCTTCTTTAAATACCTCTCCCTACTTCCATCCACTTATCCTACCCCATACTCAAAGCCAGCCAACTGATCATCTAATAATTCCCTCCTGGTTGATATTCCAATACACCCTTCACTCAATCATACCACCACTAGCATCCTCTTGTGACTTAATACCCATATAATATTTACATATATATATATCCATCCCTAAAGAAGAGCTCATTTCTCCATTACAAGATACAATGCAACAACTGGATCCTTCCACCTCGCTAGACCCCTTAATCAAGGCTGTCTATCTGATGTACAGAACTGAACCTCAATTCCTACCTAAATCAATCTCAGAAATAGTCGGTAATGGTCCAGGCTTAACAAGGACTCATTCCGGTGAATCTCAAGCTTCTTCAAACTCAGGCTCAAACTCAGGTGCAAGAAGGTTGACTTTTCATAGAACTTCCTCGGCAACTATTAAACCCGATTCGGTATTCAATGAACTACAAACGAAATTGGAAGAATTGAATAGAGGTTACGGTATAGGACTTAATGAATTGCATTTGGATAATGAAGCCATTCAAACTTTCAAATTGATGTTGGTTGCATTCGATAATGAATGGAGACAAAAAGGTTCAGAAAGGGATCTGAATAAAGTCTTGCAAATCTTTAGATTCGCTGCTGCAAAGACAATCAGTTCAACAGACCCTACAAATCCAGCTCTACATATCCTATATTATGTTTATTTCATAGACCTATTATTCTCATTGAAAACGTTAACATCTGATCATAGATCGATCTTGGCTAGAGAAAGATATAACTCTTGTCAAAAGAAAATAACTCCAAGAATTGACATTACAGTTCTCCCGAAATTCAAATTCATATCTGCAGTTTATAATGTCTCCATGCAATTGTTAGGTAACAGAGTCTTAGCATTGAAAGGACAATGTAGAGAAATCGATATACTAAAAGAATTGGAAACAAAACAAGGTCAATTTGAATACAAACAATCGGATTTCAATCAAGTTGTTCATTTCTTAGAATGGAAAAAAGGTAGAGATGGATTTCTACGTAAATCTCTCGATAGATTTGGACAACAGGTTGATAGATTCAATTCCCATGTTGCAAATGTAAGAAAAGTTTCACCCGAATCACCATACCATACTCTAGACTTGATTTTACATCAGATGTTAAGTACAGATATTGGCGTTGATGCTGTTGGACTCTCTATTTTGAGAGACTGTGCCTTTGTGTGGCAACTGGATGGTTATGAAGCATTCATCACCATTTTCAAATCATTTTTAAGAGTCTCGGATATAAAACATGATACATCCCTAGCTATTAAAGGAAGAGATGTTGGAAAGAAAATGATGGAGTTTTGTTGTCTACCTTACGAACCTGAAATTTGGCCAATTAGTCTACAATCACAATCGCAATCATTTGAAAGAATTAATACACCATTGATGGAAAAAGCCATCTCATCTATGTCAAACTTGTTCGAAGTTGATGGATTGGGTGAGGTTTTGATCTGTTTGATCAAAATCAAACATAATAGTCCGTTTGGTATCTCTGAGGATATTAAAAAATCATTTGAAGCAAAATTAAACAAGGTTGGAAATCAACGGTTTGAATTCAGGCTAGAACGTGTTCCACGTTCTAAAGCAGTGGTACTTGAAGATGTTTTCAAATTATTAGAATCAATCATAGAAGATATCTTATATCTAAACTCAGCTCTCTTGAGAGATTTTGAATCTAAGTATAGTTCAGATTGGAAAATTTCTCAGCCTTTGAAATTATATTTATCAAAACATGCAATTGCAACTTCCAAAAGAATCATTGAATATATGACAACAAAATCGGAATTTGATCCACAAACAGGTAAGTATACCAGAGAGTTTCGTAATCCAACATCAGATGAAACAATTGAAGATGTGTTGAAAGATATTAGTTCAATTAGAGAGCTAACAAATTATGATTCAACTGTTTTCAGACATGACTCAATCATGTTTTTCTTCCCCGATTATTATACCTCAGTTGTTCAAATGTGTGATCATTTATCTGAATATTGTTATAATGCCATCCAAAGAGATAATTTCGAAGCATTGGAAGGTGTTGGATATAGTAGTAGTGTTAAAGATTTGTTTGGATTGTTTGAAACAACATTAGGTAGAATCGAAGCATTGAATTGGCCCAAAGATAGCCATAATGCTCTGTTTTTCACAATTGCTTATGAGAGAATTTCGGACATTTTGTCCAGTTATGCACAAACTTTATCCAATGACATCATTGATGAATTTACAACGATGAAAAGGTTACCAAATTCAACAACTTCGTATATTAAGATTAACAATTTATACGCAGTTTTGGAAAAATTGGATACGATATTTAGAGATGATGTGTTGCACGAGTTTTCAGGAATTTTGAGATTGCAAGAAATTACAAGTAAAAGCAATAACATCAATGGAAATGAAAATACCAACAAAAATAATAACAATGATATGGAGAATTTGAGTGAATTTAATAAGATTTCAAGAAGTAAGTTAGTTTCAGTCAAGGTTTGCAAGGGTGAGAATGTTGAAAATAAAGAAACTGGTGGAGCTTTGAATTCATTTGTTAGATTAACTGGTGCTATTGAAAATAGAACCAGAACAATCTTGAGAGATGCATTTCCTGAATGGAATGAAGACTTTGAAACTGTTTTAGAAGATGGTGAATCTGATAACTTACAACTGAGAATCTTCACAGAAATAAACTCAAATGAATCTAGAATTGTTGAATCTTTCGATTATCAAATTAGTTTTGATTCTAAGAAAGATGGTTTGGTTCAACAAGTTAAATTCAAGAATCATGGGGTCAATTTATACATTGCTTATAAATTCGAAACAATTAGACATGATCCGATTTTCTATAACGGCAAAATCAGAATGTCACTGATTAGTTCAACTCAAAGAATCATCAAATTGTTAGGTACAAGATGTTCAGAACTTATTAGGGAAACCTTAACCAGACACAACATTAGAGCAGTTTTCAAAGAGACACCTTTTTTTGAAAAAATTGAGAATTTTGCAGGTGGACAAAACGACCCAATGAAAGTTACCGATGCAATCATTATCAAGCTCTGTGCTACCATCACCGATACTATAAATATACTGAGTTCCAACTTGGAACCTTCGTCAGTCGATGAACTGCTGCTTTATATGTGGTCAGTTGTGTTGACTACTGGTACAAATACAGTGCTACCTCCATTAGCAGTAATTCGCTCGACAAAGATGATAAAGCAACAACAGTTGCAACAAACTTCAAATAGAAATCTCATCGATAAGTTAACGACTCAAGTGAAATCTTTGAGCCTTGATGATGATGAACCAATGACCGAGGATGAGATGGAAAGGTTGATTGGTTGGATGTACAGATTATTCTCCGTTGTTTGTGATACATTGGATGAATCCTTGCATTATAAATTGTTGACTTTAGAATTGACAAAATTAACCAACTTGCAATCGTTGTATTATTTTGGATTTCAAGAATTACAAATGGAATACGAAAATGCATCCGAAAAATGTAAGCAGCTCATGCTGGAGGAGTTAAACACACCAAAACAACTCGGTGTGTTAAGAAGAGCAGCATCTGTCATGGATCAAGGTACTATCCGTAACAGAAAAGCTGAATATGAGGCAGAGGCTGCAAATTCAGAACAAGAGATCTGGTTCATGATGAGAGAATTGATACTTAGAGTGATCTTGGCCAAAGAAGGTGGAAGATCAGTTGATTTTGTTGTTTCGAAAGTTGATGAGTTTGAGCAGTTCACAAAAGGAGTGAAGAATAGAATGATTGCAAAACGTATAATCAACAAAAACTGAAAGAGAGAAAAATCATGTAACGCGATCAGCTTTGTGTACAAATTAATGAAATGATATTTTAACTAAATCTAAATCATGTATTTCCCTGACTTTTCCTTTCAAAATCGTAATAATGTAACCAAATTTATTAACACACACATACATAATCAAATCATGACAATAGATGCTGCATCAATTGATTTGGAGTTCAACAAGTGCAAAAAAGGTATGTATGGTGACTGTCAAGACCAATCAGTTTGATTCAACTACAGGCAACGTTAACACTGCAGCGAAACAAATACTAACCAAGCTGAAAATAGACATCGAAAAGGCACTGGACACAGCGGTCTCAAAAGATGAATTGAAATTGATCAAGTTGCAAATCAACAGTCTGAAGAACTGGCTAATTGAAAACACATCATCTCCATCATCAGTGAGGATACCCTCATTTGAAATCAAACGTTACCTCACCGGAATGAGCGTGCTTGCTTTGAAACTCGATGACAAAACAAAAGACTTATCCCTTGATAAACCATTCAGATTCAAAACAAAACCGTCATCTTCATATCCTGATCTTAAAAGCGAAAGCAATGCTAATCAGGACGTTTCCCAAACAACAACCGAAAACTTGGATGGTGGACAAAATTACTATCTACAACCAACTCTTGAAAACATATCAAACACCAAGATAACAATTTCAAACACACCTGCAACAGGAGCAAACATATATCTGAAAAACATAACCAACAGCATCATAGCCATCCCAAAAGAGGCGAAAATAAACAGCATCACGATAGAATCCAGCATCAACTGTCTCTTCACAATCAACTCCAACACGTTTGTGTTTCTACAAGGATTGAAGGACTGTATAGTAATGGGATCAGCACAGCAGCTTCGTGTTCACTCGTGTACTGGGTCCGTGCTGGGTATCAGAATATCGAGCTCGTTGAACACGTACATCATTGAGGATTGTAACAATTTACAAGTTTTGAAGTTTTGTGACACGGTTGAGGTTGTTAGTGTTGATGATTTCAGCCATCCCAATAAAACATCAGACAATCCACATTTCAAGTATGTTGAGTTTGAAGATTACCCGATGCGTAGTTTGCCCTGTTTTTGTGAGTCCGCTGATGTTTTGAAAGACGGGGTGTTGGAGAAAGAAGTTGATATCATGAAGGTTATCAGCTAAAGTGGTCTGTATATTATTGTTCTGTGCCATTGAGCGATACATTATGGAGTAGTATGTACAGATGAATCTTATGTATATACACTGTCGTCACTACATGTGACGTCAAGTAATAAATTCGTTACTTTTTAATTATGTACCAAAACTATACACAAACCCCAAAAAAACAAAAATCGACCAGCAGAATGGATCAAACACGTAAACAAGAACTCGTGATACCTGATAACATCCAACAAAATCAAATCAAATCATCAAATAAACACAAAATAAGAAAGCCACGAGAATAACTCAATAAGCGATAGAGTAATTCATTTCTCAATCGTATGATAAACCAACAGCAATACTAACAATATGTGAACTGCTGTCCTCAAACTCCAAACAAATTTCAGCAGCATCTTCAATGAGTTCCAAAGTCTCGTCATTGATGTTTGCAGTGAAATCAAGACGGTCAACAAACCTTTCATAATGCCTCTTGAATGCCAGATAATATGGTTTTTGCTCAAAGGATGACATTAGTTCCCACGGTTTGGAATCCGGATTTGCAAATCGTCTGTATAACTCTTTTGGATGAATAGGTGTATGCTTGAATTCAGTGGATTTGGACATATCATTAATTCTATCGGTGAATAAGTCAATCATTCTTTCACCTAATGCTCTCAATTTCAATCTAGAATTGACCACTGGCTTGATAGTGTCGCCCATTTCGGAACCTTCAGGACTAGCCGACCCTGTATTTTGCCTGGTCAGAAAGCCTTCCAAGAATCTATTGGACTCCAGCTCCTCAAGATCGTAGTCAATCGAAGAAATTGATCGTAATCGATGCAGCGGTTTGGTTCTCTTTAAATGTTTTTTTGGTCCCAATTTGACCTCTTCGTCCCAGAAATGACCTTCAAATTTCGAATTTTCACTTCTATTTTTGGCGAATCTACCCCAATACGACTTAGGCTTGGGTGTACCACCAGTCATCTTTTCAAACTTATCAACCTTCTCAGGAAATGTTTGTAACTCTTCAAGTAATGAGCCATCCGCTTCCGAATGAGAACGGCCTCTCATCTCCAGTGGCAATGAATACTTGGTTGGGGTAGATGTCTCAGTCTTCTCGTAGCCGGATTCGTCATCGGTAGTTGGAGTTGATTGTCTCGGATTTGGATCATCATCTCTTACAAGCAAAGTGTCATCAGCTTTGTCAAGTTTGTCATCTAAAGTTATATCCCCTTCCATTGAACTGCTTGTAGTTTCAATAAGAGCGGCTCTTTCTTCATCCAGTTTGAGCTGATTGTCTATATACAGATCTGCAATTGGAGGAGCAGGGTCTCTATCAGGATTTTTGATCTCTAAATGTGTTTCTGTCAAGTGCTTATCGATATCATCTTCAGTTTGCGTATCGGAAGAGTTAGGGCTTCCGCTCATTTCGCTACCCTCCAAAAGTATGCTTGTGGAATATTTGTCATTATGATCCTCGTCATCAATGGTAGAGGCATGATCACTGTGAATAAGTGTGTTCTCGTTGTTAGTATCATTCATGAAAGGCTCCATTAGTTCGTCTGCATTCTCCACGCTAGAAATCTCAGAGTGGATTATGGAAAGTTTCGGGCTCTTTTGTGATGGCTTGGGTATATTATTTTGATTGTCGTCGGTAAACATGTTGGCTTCGGCGTCAACTATCTGCGAGTCTGCAATATTGCTCAATAAATCAACATCCTCTTCAACAATGTTTTTATCCAGTTCTTGGACGGTGTCTATTGCCGATTTTTCGTCATCACTCAAAGAGGACCATTCTCGAGATGCAATTGTCCAAAATAGTATGAAATTGTTTCTAGTGGATGGAAACTGTTTGTATATTCTTTCTTTCTTTGAGATGCAATAGTTCCCAAGTCCGGGGAGAATCGTTGAGTTTTGTAGGATATAGTCCGTACGAAGCTTTTGTTTCAGTTTGTTTTTGAATGAGTAAATGATGCTTCGATATTGCTCTTGAGGAACAGATGCGCCGATCTTGTTACAGGTTTGAACTAACGATAATACCACGGGCTCCTTTTCTGGTGATATAATCAAATGAGAAATATACCAGTCATTACAATATTGTATAGAATCAATATCTTGCCTCAAAATCAGATTTGAATTCGTCTTGGCTTGCACGGGGGAATCGTCAGTTTCATATTTATCTTGAAAGCTATTTATTGTGAACTTGAGGAAATCGATAAGTTCATCAACTGGTTCCACAGATATGTCATCGGGGAGTTTCAAGTACTGCGACACTTCCTGTAGGATGCTCACCGTTGTTTCGAAGTCAAAGTTACCATCCTTCAATTCTTGCAATCCAATCTTTCTAAAGTTCAAAGGATTTGAGATTGCTTCGAACGATCTTTTTCTTTTTTGGGAGTTGACGTTCATGGAGACCAACGACTTGTTGACAGATTTCAACAGCGATCCGGTGATAATAGTATCAGCTTTCTGTAATGAAATAGCCAAAATAGAACAGGCAGCTAATGGCATTGGAGAACCTTGGTAAGCAGGACCCACTTTCTTGACACAGGTGTTTCTCAGTGAATTAGAGCCTAATTGACCTCTCAAATAATCTCCCTTCAAGTCCAGCTCAGTCAGGTATGATAAATAGTCATCATTGAAAATAAATTGAATGCCTCTAATCTTCCCCAAAACATATAACACATAATAGTAAGCCATAGTGAACGGGTCTACACATTTGTGTACTATTCCATTGACTATGAGAATCATTTTGATGATATATGACGCTTCAGGATAGAAAAATTAGGCTAATGTACAGAATGAATATTTGAAAAGCAAAAGGGAAGAACAATCTAGTAATGTAATGTCCGAAAGTGAAAAGTGATCAGTGATATGTAATGAGTCAGTTCTATGTATGTGGGGAAGGTCCGGTGTGCTAAATAGCTATGATGAAAGAGGAAGAGTTATATGAAGTGAGCTAGTTAAGGCCTACCGGATTTCGTAAGTCTTAGCAATCTACCAGTAATCGCCAATGTGATGTGTTGCTGTGTACAAGATCTATGGTTCCCCTTAGCATCCCATCCAGCTCAGTCGAACCGTTTGTTGTTTCTTTAAATCACGAAACGCAAAAAACAGCAAAATGAAAACACACGCGCCGCAGCGTATTTGGTGGCGTGTTTGTGGGCAGAAGCTGAAGCTGCTTTGGGTGTTACTGTTGAGATGGCGGTTTGGCATTCAGACGGAGAATAATATTATTACCTGTTTCCTGATAGGTTGCAGGAACTGCAAAATATAGAGAAAGTGGGAAAGATAATGAAATAAAAAAGGCGAAAATAACGATATATCATGCTATCTATAAGCTTGACTTCTTGCAACACGAGGAAGTACCAGCACTGGCATCATCAAAAAATTGAGACTTGTTGAATGTATTAGTTGATTGAGGAACATCTAAAGCTGGATTCTTGTCGAAGAAACCAAATGGTGTGATATGAATCTCATGAATTTCAACAGGCATAACTGGGAAATCTTCAGGTCTTGGAACGTGGGTGAAACCCATGGTGGCCCAAACAACAGGATCGTCGTTTCTAACGTTTTCATCACGCTTAGCCCAAAGACCAACACCGGTATCAGTCTGAGATTGGTTGGTGAATTCACCAGCAGCAAAAAGCTCATTGTCATGGTATTTGGTAACCCAAACCTGTTGAGTAGCATAGGTTGCTCTTTTGCTGTTGTAAGAATCTTGGTCAGCCATAAGCATTTGTCTGGCTGGCATCATGATCTTATAAGCAACTGGCTTCTGAGAAATTGGGTTGATCACATTTTCATTGATGATCTTGTATGATCTGTTGGTGAATGGTGATTGTTCAACATAACCAGGCTTTTCAACATAGGTTCTCTCGGTGACGAAACCAACATTGTATGGGTTCAATTCTGTGTTTGGTGGAAGTCTAATAACATCATCGTAAACAACGGTGTTCTTGTGACCATCAACAGCAGGGTCTAGTCTGAAAGATAACATATGTTGATGATAAGCAGCTAATGCTAATGGACCGACGTTGGTACCCCATGGAACAGTTAAACCCCTCTCAATTGGCATAGTGGATAAGATACCAGTTGCTCTAACTTCAATCTTGATTTCACCAATTTGATCAAACTTGATGTTGACAGCGTATTCGTAGTTGGCAACGGTAGCAATAGTTTGAACAGCAAATTCTCTCTTTCTTGCAACAACGGCGTGACCAGTTCTGTAGTTGACGTGCTTATACAATAAACCGTTATCCAATTCATGTAAGCAAACTGTGCTTGGAACTAGAACAGGTTCACCTTCACGACTTGTTCTCTTGATATCAAAATACTTGATGACACCCAAACAATCACAGCCTAAACCCAAGGAGTTGGCATTAGTACCAAAACCACAATCACCTAAATCGAAAGCCTGCTTTCTATGATAAGGACCTCTTGGATCACCGTATGGAACAGTCATCTCAGATAATGATAATCTGTACATGACAGATCTACCTTTGAAATGAATATCGTAGATGGCGAAACCTTCTCTAACGGTAGGAACGACGTAAAATTCCCAACCTTGCCATTCAATCTTTTGACCTTTGACATCGAAACCTGCACCATCTGGTTGTTCAACAATCAATGGCTTCAAAGGTCTGATCACACTTTCACCATTCAAGTCAGGATGATATTCAACCAATGCAAAATCTGTCCATGCCTTAGTTGACTCAACTGTGTCATCGATACCGGATGGTAAGTAATCCATTCTAATGAATTCCTGGGTTAAAATGTTGAAAACTGGGGAGAATTTCAAAGGTAAAGAGTAATGATTCGATTCTGGATGATGGGCGTTTGCCAAGTACATGTAACATTGAGCAATTAACTTACTTTCCATCTTATCGGTACCGTAAATCCATGGATCACAGACCACTCTAATATGGGATGGTAAGTTCAATTTAGCAATTTCCGCAGCACAGATAGGATGTGAGACAGCCAACTCTTCAATAACAAGAACATCTTCAGGTAAGAATGGACCTTCAACATCTTCTGATTGCTTTTGAGAGGTGATCAAATGACCATAAGTAACATTGACTAGAGCTTTGTAGAAATCTTCTCCCAAATAATAGTATGCAAATGTGACTCTGGAAATGGAAGGTAGAGGTAGTCCTGCTCTTGCAGCTGCTAAATATTTGATCATATCCTTCTTTGGAGGATCAATTCTGTCGATTTGAACAAAATGAGGTTTGAGAGCCCCTTTGGTGGTGTCCTTGACAACCTTTGAGGTTAGAAGCATCTCAGCATCTGAGATTGGGTCGAATGGATGTGGAGCCATGTTTGCGATAAGGATGTCAATTGTTGATTGGAATGATTGAACTTGAGTCAAAGGAAATCAGTGGCTTTCAACAAACGATAAGATAATATGAGGGAAAATTTTATCAGGGGACACTTCTTTATATATAGATGTGTAGTCGGAAGATGTGCGTTTCCTCAGATAAAGAATGATACTGGCATCGTCATTTGGAAAGGTTCACTGATACGAAACTGTTCCAAAAGCAGATCTCCAGTCGGCAGATGGCGGCAGCCTTAGCCGAAAG
Source organism: Ambrosiozyma llanquihuensis (assembly GCA_030568425.1). Lineage (NCBI taxonomy): Eukaryota > Fungi > Ascomycota > Pichiomycetes > Pichiales > Pichiaceae > Ambrosiozyma > Ambrosiozyma llanquihuensis. The sequence continues at coordinate 16,637 of JAJMFV010000273.1, read as the reverse complement.
GAGAAATAGTCTTCTTTCCAGCAAATTGCGCACCGTACTGCCCAAAGTGGGAGCCTGCTCGGTTGATGCTTGCTAATTGAACTAGGAAGAATGTATTGATCCTATATCAATTACTTCTTTGAAAGAATGCTGTTGAAGGAAAACTGGACAGATATTCATCGTGCTGGCCTCTACCACTACACTTTGTTTGGTTTATAGTGAGGGAAACTGACCTGTTCGAGAAGAGGCGCACTCCGAAAGAAGTGGGATAGAGTCTCTGCTCTCTGTGCAGAGGTGCACTAAAGGTGTATGAAGACATAGATCGGAGAGATGGTATTCAGCTACAGTAGTTTAAAGGGTTTTGTATCATATGCTAAAGTAATATTTCCATTGAGATTAAGCTCAGAGCTCTAGTTCTTCATGAATAGGTTCAATGGTTGTCTTTCTAAAGGCATATCCTGGTACAATATTGTCGTATAAAAGGTCCACTTCTTCTGAACCTAGATCTTTGGTTTCTGCAAGGAAGAAAAACACAACGAAGATGGATGCAATGGTGCAACCAAAGAACACATAACCTAAAGCAAAATGTATTTTTTTGGCGATCAAAGGTGTGAAGAATGTTACTAGAAAAAGACTGATCCAATTGGCAGCAGAAGCTATACCCATACATATGCCTTTGTTCCTTAGTGAAAATACTTCTGAAATCACAATCTTTGTAGTTGGAGCCCATGTGGAGGCAAAGATAGCAACAAATATTGCAGTAAATGCAATCATTGCGTCACCTGAACCCTTGTTTTCTCCAATCCCGTACTCTCCCATGTGAAGACCCTTGGTTCCAAGTAATGTGAAGATCAATAAGCTAGAAGCCATCCCAACAGATCCTGCTAGTAAGATTCTTCTTCTACCAAATCTATCAATAACGTAAAATGATACAGGTGTGCAAACGAAGTTGACAACTCCAAAGATGATCGAGGTAACAAAGGAATCTTCTAATCCGACAGACCTGAAGATGGTTGTCCCGTAATAAAAGAAATAGTTCCCGCCAGTCAATTGTTGTAGAGAATGGATTGTTGTTGCAACAACTAGTCTATACAGAAGTCTATTTTTGTTAGTGAATAGTTCTTTCCAGAAAATATTATTTGTTGAAACCTCTTCATCCTCAATTATAGCCCTCACATTGCCTATTTCCCTCAAGGTGAAGTCAGAATTGGCACTGGTTTTATTTGCTCTTGCAAATGCTACCTCAGCTTCATGAATCTTTGACTTTTGTAATAAATATCTTGGAGATTCAGGCATGAAATTCAAACCAACCAGTGGAAGAAAAGCCCAAACCAAAGAGAGACCTAGTGGTATTTTCCATTGTCTCGAATCGTTGTAGTGATGATTAGTAGCGTAAGTAGTGCAGTATCCAAGAAAGAGTCCTAGATTGGTCATTAGTTGGTATGTCGATGCCAGTGTGCCTTTATGTGCCATTGAAGTTGTTTCGGAGATAAAAAGAGGGCAAACTACTGAAATGGATCCAATCGCCAAACCGGAAATAACTCTACCAATCATGTATTGATACCAAGCTGTTGAAGATGTGATCTGGACAATGATACCAACAACATAAACTATCATAGTAATCGATAGAGATAGCTTTCGGCCTACACTATCTGCAGTTTTAGCCAAACTGAATTCTCCGATAGCACCACCAATATTCAAACTAGAAACCATTAGCCCCATTCTAACAGCTGGAATAAATTCTTCTCCAAACACATTGATCTCCCCAAATCTCACCTTGAAGTCAACCATACTGACAAATCCCGAAACGCATCCAATATCCCAACCAAAAAGGTAGCCACCAAAGGCAATCAAGATACTAGAAATGAATATTGGCCAGTTTTTTTCATATTTGGTGATAATAACGTCATCAGCTGAGGAAACGCTCCAAGTTCTCGTCCTCATCTTGTTCGTGGTGAAATTGAATACCAAAATCAGGTAAGAAAAGCAAAAAAAGAAGAGAACCCATGCAATAAAACAATCATATTCACTGACAGATACAGATGTTATATATACAGTGAATTGCAGAATATTAAAAAAAGAGTAATCCCCGAATTGAATGCCAGCTAGCGTACGTTTTTTTATCATCAAAGGAAGCAGATTTTCTGTATTGCGAATGGTTTGCCTGCTGATACAAGGCCCTTGTTAACACACCATAACACAGTTAACAATCATCCAAATGTCAGTTAAAATATCGAAACTGGGACTCGTATTTGTGGGAAACTTGACTATCATAATACAGAGTAATGGATACTTGAATGAAAAGTTGAGCATACGATCTTCGGAGGCTCCTTTGTTACACTTCACCGGATAAACGAAGAAATAATATATATTGATATGAAGAAGGTTAAAGGATTAGAAAAACAAAACACTAAGGCTCTAAAGGGATATTACAGATTTATAAACTTGACTTCTTACAACAAGATCCAGTAGCAGATGCCTCACTAGACTCATCGTAATATTGGGACTTGTTGAAAGCGTTGGTAGATTGTGGAACATCTAAAGCTGGATTCTTGTCGAAGAAACCAAATGGTGTCACCATAATTTCATGGATTTCAACAGGCATGACTGGGAAATCTTCAGTTCTTGGAATATGTGTGAAACCTAAAGTGGCCCAAACAACAGGATCATCGTTTCTAACGTTTTCATCACGCTTAGCCCAAAGACCAATACCGGTATCAGTTTGAGATTGGTTGGTGAATTCACCAGAAGCGTAAAGTTCATCATCATGATATTTAGTAACCCACACCTGTTGAGTTGCAAATTGAGCTCTCTTGTTATTGTATGATTCCTCACTGGCCATAAGCATTTGTCTAGCTGGCATCATGATCTTATAGGCAACTGGCTTTTGCGAAATTGGGTTGATCACATTTTCATTGATGATCTTGTATGATCTGTTGGTGAATGGTGATTGTTCAACGTAACCAGGCTTTTCAACATAGGTTCTTTCGGTGACGAAACCAACATTGTATGGGTTCAATTCTGTGTTTGGTGGAAGTCTAACAACATCATCGTAAACAACGGTGTTCTTGTGACCATCAACAGCAGGATCAATTCTGAAAGATAACATATGTTGATGGTAAGCAGCCATAACTAATGGACCAACGTTGGTACCCCATGGAACAGTTAAACCCTTTTCAATTGGCATGGTGGATAAGATACCAGTTGCTCTAACTTGAATCTTGATTTCTCCAATTTGATCAAAGATAACATTAACAGCGTATTCATAGTTGGCAACGGTGGCAATAGTTTGAACAGCAAATTCTCTCTTTCTTGCAACAACGGCGTGACCGGTTCTGTAGTTAACGTGCTTGTATAATAAACCAGCATCTTGTTCATGTAAACAAACTGTACTTGGAATGAAGACTGGTTCACCTTCTCTGTTAGTTCTTCTGTTATCGAAGTACTTGATAACACCTAAACAATCACAACCTAAACCTAAGGAGTTACCGTTGGTACCGAAACCACAATCACCTAGATCGAAAGCTTGCTTTCTGTGGTATGGAGCTCTTGGATCACCGTATGGAACAGTCATTTCAGATAATGATAATCTGTAGATAACAGATCTACCCTTGAAGTGGATATCGTAGATGGCAAAACCTTCTCTGACGTTTGGAACAACGTAAAATTCCCAACCTTGCCATTCAATCTTTTGACCTTTAACATCGAAACCTGGACCTTCTGGTTGTTCGACGATTAATGGCTTCAATGGTCTTAATGACTCACCGTTCAATTCTGGATGGTATTCAACTAATGGGAATTCAGTCCATGGTTGAGTTGGAGCAACCTTTTCATCGATACCGGCTGGTAAGTAGTCCATTCTAACAAACTTTCTGGTCAAACCTTCAAAGACTGGAGAGAATTTCAAAGGCAAAGAGTAATGGTTGGATTCAGGGTGGTGAGCATTGGCCAAGTACATGTAACATTGGATCAATAATGTGTCTTCCTTAGAATCAACACCGTTCATCCATGGGTCACAAACAACCTTAATATGGGATGGTAACTTTAATTTTTCAATTTCAGCAACACAGATTGGGTGACTGGTGGCTAAGACTTCGATCTCTTCGATATCATCGGCCAACAATGGACCTTGAACACCTTTTGGTAAAGCTTGATCAGTGATGATGTGAGCGTTTGAGACATTAACCAAAGCTTTGTGCAAGATATCACCTAAGTAGTAGATAGCGTGGGTGACTCTTGGGATTCTTGGTAGAGCTAAACCTTTCTTTTCAGCTTCCAAATATTTGATCATGGCCTTCTTTGGAGGGTCATCTCTGTCGATTTGGATAAAATGAGGTTTTTCGGAGCCTTTTGTGTTATCCTTGATCAACTTTGAAGTTAAACGAAATTCAGCATCGGAGATTGGGTCGAAAGGATGTGGAGCCATGTTGAAAGTATATTCCTTTTTCTTGGTTTTTTGCAATTCAATACTACTTTTCTTATAAGAAGGTGGTGTATTTGTTACGAGATGAGATGGGGGGATGCTGGATACTTATACCCCAATCCGCTCCATCTTGAAATTGATAACAGGCAGCGGTAATTTGTATGATCTTTGGAAGAGATGAATTAATCTTATTGTACTCATCTCATCTCCCATGGCGTGAGCCAGTCGTGGAGATCTAGGAGTTTCCTAATTAAGAAGCTCTAGCTCCACTGAGGAAAACCAAAAAACGACAAGTGCGGCTCTTTCTCAGAAATCCTCGTACGAAGAGCTTCACTATTTTAACCAGTTTGGGGTGCTTATTCATCAAGGTATTTGTGGTTGTCATGATGACTATTGAGGTAACGGGGACATTATTGTGGGTGGTTCATTTACTTAGAAAATAAAACGGTTTGCTTCAATGTCGTGAGTGGAAGGTGGGTACCGGTTACACTGCAATTGCTGACGAGAGTATCTGATAGAAGCAAGCACCGTCCTTCCCAATTGGGAAGCTGGAACACTGGCCGGGCTAGAATCCCAAAGAGGCTCGTCACACGCGCAGAGTCCGTTTCCTCAGCTCATCTGTCTCAAGACTGGAGAATCTGGAGAGAGAGAGTACGGTTTACTTTCCGATGATGTCAACTGACTCACTTCGGCTGAAATCATCACCAGAGAGAAATACTATACATGTTTCTACTGGTCTAAAGATACGATTTTTCCACTTGAAAACACAAGTTGGTAATTAAAAGGCTGAAAAAAGTTATGTGTATATGATTAATGTATTAGGATTACTACAAACAAACAAGCCAATGCTGATTTTCGGCTGTTCTATTAGATATAGGTATATTGATTGATTTGTTCCTCGTTGATAAACTACCTAATCAAAGAAATCATCATCCTCGTCATCGTAGCTAACATCTCTTCTATTAAAAACGATCTTTGTCTCGTTAGTTCTTCTTTCATCTTTGGCAACTTTCTCTAATATCTCCACAATATCATCCTCCCTAATCTTGGATCTAACTGCACCAGATTGATATAATCTAAGGAGGTAGTTTTCAACAGCCTGCACTCTTTCAGGTTTCACCATTCTAACTCTTGATAATCTATCTTTTGCTTCTGGTTCTAAAATCTGGGCTATAATTGCTTGTGTTGGATCATTCGATATACTTCAAAAACAACAGTAATTCTGCAGTTAGTAAATTGGAAGATTTGAAACAAGAAGGATAGAAAATGAATTTTCACACATACCTTTTACCATCTTTCTGTTGCTGTTGTTGTGATCCTCCCTGAGAGTTTCTTTGCATTTCAGCGAGTCTAGCTGCTCTAATGGCATTTAATTCTGAATCATCCATTTTAGTTAGTTGTAACTTGCTTTCAAATATGTATGAGTTTCCAGTTTCTAGTGTTATAAACGGAATGTATGCTCATCAAGTGACACTTCTTGCAAAGGCTCTTTTGATTTCACACCAGCTTTATTCGGAATCAATCATCATTTTCACCAATGAGTTCATCGTCGCGTCGATAGTCTCTTCATATCTCGCTTACGTAGCTGCTTACGCTAGTCCCAATGCTTATCAGAAATGCGGGACTCGCTTCGTGTTTCTGAAACATCCCGATCCGATTACTATGGAAAGGGGATTGGACTTTGAAAAGACTAACAGTCCCAGACATTTATAACTTCCCAAACTCCACTGAATCAGCTGCAACCGTTTACCCTTATCATCCACATGGATACAGTTACAATTGAATTTATATTCACCACCAGGTTATAGATTACTCAGTCCAAAACACCAAGAAAGCTTTCATCATGGATTCTGACGAACCAAGCGCAAGACTCATCAAGAGCACAATACCACCACATTATGACAACGACGACTATAAGTTCAAACACAACTATGATATAGAGATGGTGAGTATACAGGACACGTTAATCACGTCAGGTAATGATCATTCATATGACAAAAAAAGCAACGATTGCAATAGCAAAAACATTCCAACTGACAAGGAAACGTTAAACTTCGATGATCAAAACACCTCAGATTCAATTGGATTATTGAGCAATACTAAGAAACTTAGACGTATACCCGGAAAGATCCCCAAGATAGCATACTGTATCTGCCTTGTTGAATTTTGTGAGCGATTATCATTTTTCTTGATTACTGGATGCATAACCAACATGATCCAGCGTAAATTACCAACCGGTTCAACAACCGGTCAAGTGATGGATTTACAAAGTGATGAAAGTCCAGGTGCTTTAGGATTAGGATTAAGTGTGGCGACTTTACTATCGCAACTGATGGGATTCACAGCATACATCTCACCCATTTTTGCAGGATACCTTGCGGATACACGACTTGGGAAATTCAAAGGTATTGTGATAGGTACCATTATTGGTGGTGTTGGACATGGGATTTTGGTTTTGGCTGCCATTCCTGCTGTTTTAAAGATAATACCTTTATCTACAACACTAACTGTCATCTCAATCATCACGATTGCTGTCAGTTCAGGTTTCATCAAGCCTAACCTATTACCATTATTGATGGACCAATATGAAAACGATAAGGATACTATGGTTACGTTGAAAACGGGTGAAGTGGTTATCATTGACTATCGTGCAACTTTAGAAAAACTGAGTTTGGCATTCTATCTATTCATCAACTGTGGATGTTTTGTTGCGTTATTGGGATCGTTTGTTGAAAGACGTTTTGGATTTTGGGTTGTTTATACTATAACCATGGGTGTTTACTTGTCACTACCAATATTGCTGTACTTTCTGAAACCAAGATTGAGAAATTTACCACCTTCAGGAAACTCAATCTATCCTGAAGTTTTATCAATCACAAGACAACTCTTCTCTAAAAATTGGTTTAAAAGATTAATCAAGGGTAATTTTTGGAAAATTGAAATAAAATCAAACGAACTAAGCTTAAAAGACTTCAAACTAACAATTGAAACATGTTTGATATTCTCATATTTTATAATCTTCAACTTGGACGATAACACCCTAAGTTCAATCCAGATTAACCAAGCAGGAGCAATGCAAACAAATGGCCTACCTAATGATTTCTTTCAATACTTCAACCCGCTCGCAATCCTAATAACCATCCCATTTTTGGATTTCATCCTATACCCAACCCTACGTAGATTCAAAATAAACTTCACATCAATACACAAAATCACATTTGGGTTCATGATTGCATCAATTGGCTCGTTATTCGGTGCGTATTTCCAATACAGAATCTACAAGACCAGCAAATGCGGATACTATGCATCGGATTGCTCAGAATCATCACCTATATCAGCATGGTATTCAGGGATAATGTTCTCGTTGCAAGCTGTGGGTGAATGTTTTGCCGCTGTGACGGCTTATGAATTGGCGTATTCTAGATCACCACCAGCGATGAGAAGTCTTGTTGTGGGGATATTTTTATTGATGATGGCATTTTCAGCTTTGGTTGGTGCTGTTTTGAGTATTTGGTCTAAGGATCCTTATTTGATTTGGATTTTCTTGTCCGTTGGTATTGCTGGTGTGATCAGTGCAATTGTATTTTATTTTCAATTCAGTGATTTTAGAAAAAATGAGTCTGTGCATTAGTTTGTTTGTATTTTTGCAAAATATGATACTTCTTTTTATTTTGTACTGTGGAGAATGGTTCTATATACTAATGATTTTTTATAATTTGATATAATATAAAACAGGGAGGGATGTGAAAAAAAAGAAAAACCAATATGCAAAATCAAAATCCTTGACAATTCAAAAGTATATACATATATTGTGAATGCATTGTCAAATGATTTGAGATAATTTTCTTCCAACGAATCAAATCAAAATAAAATAATAATAAAAAAAATATGAAAAAAAAAAAAAATTAGATCAAATGTAACACCGGTTATATAAATAATAACAACAAAATTCATGATGCCAGCCACAAGAAGGGAAAATAAGAGAAGAAAAATCCAAAACGTGAGTTTTCTTTTTCAGACATCAGAGTAATAATAATAATGATAATCCTCATGATTGCTTTTGCTAAGAAAGAATCATTTATTTCTATTAACACGCTAATCAAAATAATTGGAAAAACAAAAAGCATTTTTTTGAAAAGGTGATAATAAATGAAATCTTCCTTTTTTTTGAGTTGATTCAAATTTGAAATATGATTCGTTAATGATTGTTGTAATGATACAATACTCCAAAGAGTTATTGGCAAAAACCAAAGATGAAAACAATAGTACAAAATCAACAAGTTGATAAAGATGAGGACGAGGATGAATGAATGAAGGAATAAAATGCGTGAGAATTAGTGGATGATGACCGAAGAATGAGAGAAGCAGGACAAAAAGAAAACATTATAATGAATAGCAGCTATATGTGGTTAAAATCAATTGGATGTGGACAAACCAGCCTGTTTGATTTCGTTGATTTTATCAAAATTGACTTCATCCAGTATTTTCTTTGCACCATTTTCAATCAACAAATTAGCCAAATGGTTACCCAATTCGATGGATTCTTCATTTGAAGTAACCTTAGCAGAATATGATAATTCAATGTGTTCTGTACCTTCAGGGTTTAAGACAATGGCATCCAAGCTCAAGATTTGAGTTGTTTCATCGTAAAGAGTACTACAACCAACTGGAACTGAACAACCACCTTCCAAAGTTCTCAAAAGAGATCTTTCAGCTAGACATTTGAAAGTTGTAATCTTACAGCCAATTTTTTCACAGATTTTCTTCATTCTCAAATCATCTTTTCTGATTTCTATACCTAAAGCGCCTTGACCAATGGCATAAAACATTTCATCTTTATCTAGACATTGAGTGATTCTATCAGATAATCCTAATCTAACCAAACCTGCTGCTGCTAACAACAAACAAGAATAGTCAGAATCTTCAGCATCTAATTTAGCCAATCTAGTATTGACATTACCTCTGACTGACTTGAATCTCAATTGAGGATGGTTTTTAAGAAGTTGAGCTGATCTTCTAACTGATGAAGTACCAACTATTGATCCAGCAGGTAAATCTGCAAGACATTTATATTTTGAGCCAACTTTCATGACCAATGCATCTCTTGGATCTAAATTTTAAATAATAAATTTATTATTTTTCAATGTTAGTAAAAAGTTCATTGGACAAAATTCAAACTTGTTAATTTCTTCATATTTGTCGAATCTCCATCATCTTGACTCTGGTGTAAGGATTTAATTCCTCATCTTCTTTTGTTTAAATTCAAATCAGTAAGTAAGATAGTCCTCAATAGAATTAGGAAGTCTAACGTCTAAGTAATCTCAATATCATCATATGAATTAAACGGGTGAAGATCAACAAAGGCATATAGGGGTATGTCCTTTTCCATGGCACACCTGCATTGAGGTCCCGGGGTCGAGAGAGAGAGAAAAAAAATCTGACCAATAAATGGTGCGAAAATTGTATCTCGTGCACGGATAAAATGGTCAGAGTCAAGTATCCGAATTTGATGGACATTGTGAAAAATGGAGAGAAACTGTTAGTTAGTAAAAATAAAAGGGTTAAAACATACCTTCTCTTTCTAGAATACAACCCAATTCGAATTGATCAGGTAAAACTGTAGGCATATCTTTTAAAGAGTGGACAATCATATCGATTTGATCGAATTCACCGACTGGTTCCATTAGTAAAACTTCCAATTCTTTAGTCCATAAAGCTTTACCACCGAATGAATACAATGGTTTATTTTGTATTTGATCACCCAATGTACTAACTTTGACAATTGGGGTTGTGAATGCCGGGTAGAATTTAGAGACAGTAGCACCAACAATTTCAGATTGAATAACAGCCAATTGGGATCTTCTAGAACCGATTTTGACAATATTTGATTCTATTTTCAAACTTGAGTCATCTGTGGTTGCTGAATCTGATGAATTAGGCTGTATCTTTTGCTGTTGTTGCTGTTGTTGTTGTTTTGGTGGTGTAGGGTTTTGGGATTTATGAGCCATTGTTTTTTGTGTGTGAGAAGAGTTAGGCAACGACAAGGAATGAATGGTTGAGATTTGGGAAGGGAGCACTGGAGTTGATAACATTTGTGATGTGTAGTATACAGTGGGTTCAGTGCATATAGGGTATTTTGGAGGGGGGAAAAAAAGAAACTCGGATTCGATTTTTGTTGTAAGTGTGGTTTTTCAGTTAGTCTTGATTAGATGAAAGGTGAGAGAAGAATGGGTAGGGACGTTATGATTCTTCTTTTGTATGTGAGGGAGAGGGGAAGGTGTATGGTTTGCAATAGAGATATCTCAAGATGATACAATAAGGAAAAAAGGAAAGGGTGTTTGATGCTGTGTAGATTGGCGGTGGTGGAACAATGAAGTTTAAGTAAATAAAATGGGAAAGTTGAAATATTTAAACAAATTTCCCTCTTGTCCTTCTCTCAAAAGCGAGCGAGCGACAAACTTCAACGCTTATTTTTCCTTTTTTTTTTCTCGCATTGGCACACTCGAAGAAATACAAATCCAAATCCAAAAAGCACCAAAAATTCCAGTCACTCAGAGCGAGTTGATTTCAAAGAGTGAGTCGCATTTGGTTGCAGTAAGACAGGGAAGCGAGTTATGGATGTACAATCTACTCCATCTGTATATGTATCTTCTACAGTAATGGTTGATAGCATAACAAATAACAGTAGTCTAACAGAAGCCCTCTCTGAAACCTGCTTCTTGCAACACCAGTTTACCAATCCACCATTTCCCACTGGGTGTTTGTTATTCTTGTGAATCATAATGCCGATATCCAACGTCTTTTGTGTGGTGAGTTTGGTGATTTGGTGTAATTTGGTGAATTTGAAAAAGCCGAATGTCCATTGGCTGCGCTACATAAACTACACTGCCACTGCCACTGTTCACGCACGGGCCAGCAGGGTGCGAACGGGTGGCGACGGGATCGCATGTCCAGAACGGGAGGGGGTGCCGCAGGCCAATGGGAGTTCCGGGTTTGCCCATCTTGGAAAGAGAGAGAGAGACAGAGAGAGAGAGCCCTGTTTGATTGATGGTGATCTGCATCTGTGTATCTTTATATCGTGTGCAATCTGTGTCTCTATCTGTAGATGTTTCCATACTGTTTGTTCAAGGATGTGTCGTGTACTCTCCTGGATAGTAGTTGGGTCTCTTAGCTCACGCCTCGGATTCGGATTCAATGCCACTCTCTCAAAAAAAAGCAAATTAAATTATACACCTGGATGCTATGCTCCCTTTCCTGTTCATTTTCAATGGTAACCACTTTGTAGACATCAATGGTACCACTTTAAACTTCAAAAACTTCATCCACTTATGAAAAAATAACCTTGCAAAACTGCTAACCGAATCCATAATAGAAGCAAATCGACGAGTCTCTAAGTTTCGTCCCTTTCTCGGGTAATCCTCAAAATAGCCAATTATCCTTCTCTTCACCCATTGAAAATGATCACTAAATGGTTATAACATATCTTGCTATGTCACAATCCAAGAAACATCTATCATGTCTCTAATTCTCTGCGATGTGAAAATGGAACTTGAAGCGTAGGTTGCAGTAAAGCAACAACAACCTTGAAACCAAAAAGGGGAACACTGATCCTTTCTCTTTCTCCTTCTCTTTTTCCCATTTTTCCGTCTCACGTGCACAACCGTACACCATTAAGCGAGATCACAGTCCATTTCATTCGGCTTATGGATACTCCGTCTGATTTTTGCAATGACTGATTTGGGCTCAAATTTCCTATACCCAATAACATCAAAACTTGGCTACTTATTTAAATTACTAATGACATCTGACAATGATGATTTCATCAAGGTTCCAAGAAAAGTTTCTAAGAAAACTCAAAAATCAAAATCCGTCAATCTTATTGATAAACTAGATGAATCTCTGCAAAGAAAATCCATAATAATTAAAAACTCATCGTTTTATAAGGATATAGTATCTGAACTTGATGAAGTTTATAAGATCCACAAATTCCACAAGATAAGATGTCTTGCATTAGGATCAATATCTGATGAGTTCCAGCCAATTTATCAACTTTGTCTGTTGAAATTAATCTCAACTCACTTCAAAATTGATGAAATTTCAATCTTTGATCCCGTTTTTAATTCAACTGATATCCAATTCCTGGAACAAAATTTACATTACAAAGTGGAAGATAAACTTACCATTGAAAAAGAAGACTTGAAATCGAATTTGTTGTATTTTATGCCACATTCACCAATTAGTTTGATCGAAGAGATTTTAACAGTTGAAACTCCCTCCTTGATGCTGACCAATGATTTAACAATTTATGATAACAAATTCACAAGATTTGATTATTTCAGTCGGTATCCGAATTGTGCTAGAATCACAAACCTGGTATCCAATAATACCACCAACGCTAATAATGATAATACCAATGATGATACAACTAATGCCAATAGCACCACCGATAATAATAACGACAACTTTCAAACTATTCAAACTAAAAAAAAATCAAGTAAAAAATCGAAAAAATCATCATCACAGTTGAAACAGCCTATAGTTGACTACGATTACAACTCAGCCTACTTTGATAATGTCAAACTAATCAAATTTCTGAAAGGAAGTGATAATTCAAACGAATGGAATAATTCATTCTCAGATTTCAGCTTAATCTATCCATATAAAAACAGCCAACCAGAAGAAGAAGAAAGTATAAAAATCACATAATGCTCATTATTATTTTAAAACTATACAGAAATTGTTTCTATTTGAACCAGACTGCAACTCTTTCTTTTTAACCTTATAACTACGATTCACTTTTCTAATATCATATTCAAGTAACCAGTAAGCAAGTTTGCTTGACTCATAATTCTTGAGTATTTGAAAACCCAAGTTTTTCATGATGATTTTGAACAGATTATTATCAAAATATCTAGAGTTATTGACACATGGTAAAGGTAACACAAAAAACAACAAGCAAGGTAGTTTAGAATCGGTATTGAAAAATTCAATAACATGTCGTAGCATATCACCACGTGCTTCAGGACTAGGAACAAAGTTCACCACCAATGAACATGAAATCAAGTTGAATTTTTCCTTGTTTGAAGTTGGCAACTCACGTTTCATGAAATCTTGTTCGATGATAGTACCAGGCTCCATTGAATGTAAGTCTATCTTTGTGATCTCTTTGAATATCTTGCATTTACTGATCAGATTCTTAGATGATAGACATCCAATCTCCAACGCATTTGGTCTCAGATCATCATTCAAACCCTCATAGATTTTCAACTCGTTCAACCATTCAACAAGCTTCTTACTTGAATCTCCTCCTCTTTTCAAATCTTGTCCTTGAGTAGAAGCACTCTGATAAGTTTCCAATCCACCTCTTTTTTCAATCTCGCCTTCAATCTCACCCAACTTGAAAACCAACTCAACTTCATCACTCATCGAATCAAGTTTTGCGAAATCATCAGTTGTATCATCATTTATCTTGTGGGTTTTGTCAGACTGCGTAGCAACAACAGCAGCTGAACTCGGTGTCTTATTGACTTTCAAATTCTCCAATGTCTTTAGCTTCCCATTCTCATAATTCAGATTCCATTTCTTGTTTTTGGAAATCTCGGTTATATAATTAGACTCAGTCAATTTCAGTCTTGTTAGAATTATCGATTTGTGTTTGAGTAAGATGTGGAATCTTCGTATTAGTTGTCTTGCTCTTAATGGTTTCAAACTTGTGACTTTCTTCTTGAGCCCCGAGTCCGATGTTATTGATCTTGATTTCCTGGATAAGAATCCACTCGGTTTTCTTTTGGTAACCATGTTTTATCTGCTGGTAGGGGTATCGTGTGGTGTGGGGTGGTGTGATGTGTTGCAGTGCTATCTTGTAGCTCAGTGAAGCTTAAATAGTCTCGGATATACAAAAAATAATTTTGTTAATTTTTTTTTTAAACGGAGTGAAATATTTTTTTTAATTTTTTTAAAGTACATTTAATCTCTTCACAGAAACTTCCAACTAACTGCAACACTTCAATACCAACCATATACAACTAGATACGAACAAAATGGTCAGTATAGCTAAGAAACTATTTGCTAAAAAGAGAAGAGAAGAACTCAAGTCGAAAACAAATGGTACCAAACAGAGCAAGATAGTACCATCCTCATCGACATCATCAGCACCACCTAAGCTAGTCAATGCTGATAACTTAACCTGGAAATCAGTTAATATCCCAGATACTTTGGATGATTATGAAGGTTTTTGTGGAGTGGAAGAGATCGATGGTGTTGATGTGAAGTATATCAACGGTAAGGTGCAGTTTGTGGTCAAGGATGAAAATCAAACTAGATCAAAGGAAGAGGCTAAATTGGCTGAAAAGGCTGCACCTGTTGGTGAGTTTGCTGTTGATAATGATGACGATAATGATGACGGTAATGATGTTGCTGTTGTCGATGAAGCAGAAAAATCAACTGATGTTGATGTTGAAATGGAAGGTGAGGATGCTTCAGAACCAGAATTGGAGACTGAAAAAGTTAAACCTCAGCTATCCGTTAAAGATAAGAAAAAACAGAAAAAGAATGTTACTCAAATACAGTCCAACACTCACGATGATGAAAAAGATGTCCCAAATATGACTGAAGAACAGCCTGAAGAAGAGACTGAACAAGTTGCATCAACTGGAAAGAAGACCAAAAAGGAAAAGAAAGAATTGAAACAAAAGCAAAAACAATTGGAAGATGATGAATTACTTTCAAATACTTTCAGTCAAGCTGCAAACAGTAAAGACTTGGAACTACCTGATGATAACATCACTTTACAAGATTGGACAGATTCAATCCAAATGTCTTCAACAATATTAACCGCCTTGTCAAAATTAAACTTCACAAAACCTACTGAAATTCAAAAACAAACAATCCCATTGGCTTTAGATGGTCAAGATGTGATTGGTAAGGCTATCACCGGTTCTGGTAAAACTTTGGCATATGGTATTCCAATTCTTGAAAAAGCATTGAGCAAAAAGGAACGTTCATTAACACCACCAACTGCCCCAGCTGGTATTGTTCTTGCTCCAACCAGAGAATTGGCAAGTCAAGTGACCAAGCATCTTAAACAGTTGATTAAATTCTCAAGTTTCCCTGAAAACTCTATTGTTAGTTTGACTGGTGGTTTGGCCATTCAAAAGCAAGAAAGATTGTTGAGTTATAATCCAATCATTGTTGTTGCTACTCCTGGTAGATTCTTGGAAATTCTAGAAAAATCAACTGAATTGGCAACAACTTTATCATCTTCTGATATTGTTGTCTTTGATGAAGCTGATAGACTTTTACAAGATGGACATTTCGAAGAAATTGATAAGATTCTTGAAGTTATGACTAATTACAGACCAAAATCATTACATTTCAAAAAATGGCAATCCTTGGTCTTCTCTGCTACTTTCTCAAAAGAGTTATTTGGTAAATTAGAAAACAACACTAAGCCATCTCCAGACAGCAGAAAACGTAGATCAAATGATGAAGAAGACGAAGATTCCACATCAGAGGACACCAAAGAAGTGTTACAACTTTTAGGAAAGAAGTTAAGATTTAAATCTAAGCCTATTTACGTCGATGTTAATCCAACAGATGTTGTTGCCAACCGTATCACGGAAGCCATGATCCCATGTGCTACAAGTGAGCGTGATTTGATGTTATACTATTTCTTAACTTTATTCCCTGGTTCCACCGTTGTGTTTACTAACTCCATCGATTCAGTTAAGAGATTGGCCCCTACATTGTCTATATTGGGTATCCCAACAGTTTCCATTCATTCTTCAATGATTCAAAAACAAAGATTGAGAGCATTAGAAAGATTTCAAAAAAATTGTGAGGCAACTACAAAGAATCATATGTCATCTGTTTTGATTGCATCTGATGTTGCTGCTAGAGGTTTGGATATGCCTGATATCAAGCATGTTATTCATTATCACTTACCTAGAACAGCAGATACCTATATTCATAGATCTGGTAGAACTGGTAGAGCAGGTAAAGAGGGTGTTTCTTTGATCTTGTGTTCACCTCAAGAAGCTTCTGGTCCACTACGTAAATTGAGAGCTTTGGTTACCAAGAAAAACAAGCATGATGATTTGAAGACTTTGCCGTTGGACACTGATATTCTTGAACAACTAAAGCTCAGAATGGAAATTGCTGCTAAGATTGCACAATCAGAGGTGAGTTCTCAAAATATAAATAAAGAAAAGACTTGGGTCGACAAAGCTGCTGAAGA